>JASTWF010000176.1:35000-330858 GCA_030390025.1 Squalus acanthias
CTCCCAAAGTTAATCACTTCACACTTCTCCGCCATGCTTATTCCCATCGCACCATCCTTGCTATGTCATCCTGACGCCTGTAACTATCCTCATCATTATCATCTACGTTTCAAAGTCTTTCATCTGAAAACGGGATAATACCCGTTGTTCTGTATCAGAAGCGGTTAGATACAGAGTAAAGCTCCCTCTACACTGTCCCATCAAACGCTCCCAGGGCAGGTACAGCGCGGGTTAGATACAGAGTAAAGCTCCCTCTACACTGTTCCATCAAAGACTCCCAGGGCAGGTACAGCACGGGTTAGATACAGAGTAAAGCTCCCTATACACTGTCCCATGAAACACTCCCAGGGCAGGTACAGCACGGGTTAGATACAGAGTAAAGCTCCCTCTACACTGTCCCATCAATAACTCCCAGGGCAGGTACAGCACGGGTTAGATACAGAGTAAAGCTCCCTCTACACTGTCCCATCAAACACTCCCAGGGCAGGTACAGCACGGGTTAGATACAGAGTAAAGCTCACTCGAAACTGTCCCCATCAAACACTCCCAGGGCAGGTACAGCATAGGTTAGATATAGAGTAAAGCTCCCTCTGCACTTTCCCATTAAACACTCCCAGGGCAGGTACAGCACGGGTTAGATGCAGAGTAAAGCTCCCTCTACACTGTCCCATCAAACACTCCCAGGGCAGGTACAGCATAGGTTAGATACAGAGTAAAGCTCCCTCTAAACTGTCCGATCAAACACTCGCGGGGCAGGTACAGCACGGGTTAGATACAGAGTAAAGCTCCATCTACACTGTCCCATCAAACACTCCCGGGGCAGGTAAAGCACGGGTTAGATACAGAGTAAAGCTCCCTATACACTTTCCCATGAAACACTCCCAGGGCAGGTACAGCACGGCTTAGATACAGAGTAAAGCTCCCTCTACACTGTCCCATCAACACCCTCCGGTCAGGTAAAGCACGGGTTAGATACAGAGTAAAGCTCCCTCTGCACTGTCACATCAAACACTCCAAGGGCAGGTACAGCACGGGTTAGATACAGAGTAAAGCTCCATCTACACTGTCCCATCAAACACTCCCAGGGCAGGTACAGCATAGGTTAGATACAGAGTAAAGCTCCCTCTAAACTGTCCCATCAAACACTCCCAGGGCAGGTACAGCACGGCTTAGATACAGAGTAAAACTGCCTCTACACTGTCCCATCAACACCCTCAGGTCAGGTACAGCACGGGTTGGATACAGAGTAAAGCTCCATCTACACTGTCCCATCAAACACTCCCGGGGCAGGTAAAGCACGGGTTAGATACAGCGTAAAGCTCCCTAAACACTGTCCCATGAAACACTCCCAGGGCAGGTACAGCACGGCTTAGATTCAGTGTAAAACTCCCTCTACACTGTCCCATCAACACCCTCCGGTCAGGTAAAGCACGGGTTAGATACAGAGTAAAGCTCCATCTACACTGCCCCATCAATCACTCCCAGGGCCGGTACAGTACGCGGTTAAATACAGAGTAAAGAAATCTCTACAATGTCCCATCAAACACTCCGAGGGCAGGTACAGCACGGGTTAGATACAGAGTAAAACTCCATCTACACTGTCCCATCAAACACTCCCGGGGCAGGTAAAGCACGGGTTAGATACAGAGTAAAGCTCCCTATACACTGTCCCATGAAACACTCCCAGGGCAGGTACAGCACGGCTTAGATTCAGAGTAAAACTCCCTCTACACTGTCCCATCAACACCCTCCGGTCAGGTAAAGCACGGGTTAGATACAGAGTAAAGCTCCCTCTGCACTGTCCCATCAAACACTCCCAGGGCAGGTACAGCACGAGTTAGATACAGAGTAAAGCTCCCTCTACACTGTCCCATCAAACACTCCCAGGGCAGGTACAGTACGCGGTTAGATACAGAGTAAAGCTCCCTCTACAATGTCCCATCAAACACTCCCAGGGCAGGTACAGCACGAGTTAGATACAGAGTAAAGCTCCCTCTACACTGTCCCATCAAACACTCCCAGGGCAGGTACAGTACGCGGTTAGATACAGCGTAAAGAACCATCTACACTGTCCCATCAAACACTCGCAGGGCAGCTACAGCACGGGTTAGATACAGAGTAAAGCTCCCTCTACACTGCCCCATCAAACACTCCCGGGAGAGGTAAAGCACGGGTTAGATACAGAGTAAAGCTCCCTCTACACTGTCCCATCAAACACTCCCAGGGCAGGTACAGCACGGATTAGATACAGAGTAAAGCTCCCTCTACACTATCCCATGAAACACTCCCAAGGCATGTACAGCACGGGTTCGAGACAGAGTAAAGCTCCCTCTACACTGTCCCATCAAACACTCCCAGGGCAGGTACAGCACGGGGTTAGATACAGAGTAAAGCTCCCTCTACACTATCCCATCAAACACTCCCAGGGCATGTACAGCACGGGTTCGAGACAGAGTAAAACTCTCTCTACACTGTCCCATCAAACACTCCCAGGGCAGGTACAGCACGGGGTTAGATACAGAGTAAAGCTCCCTCTACATTGTCCCACCAAACACTCCCAGGGCAGGTACAGCACGGGGTTAGATACAGAGTAAAGCTCCCTCTACACTGTCCGATCAAACACTCGCGGGGCAGGAAAAGCACGGGGTAGATACATAACGAAATCATAAGAAACAGGAGCAGGAGTCAGCGAATCGGCCCCTCGAGCCTGCTCCGCCATTCAATAAGATCATGGCTGATTCAATCTTGGCCTCAACACCACTTTCCTGTGCTCTCCCCATACCCCTTGACTCCCTTATTGTTTAAATGTCTGTCTATCTCCGCCTTAAATATATTGAATGACTCCGCCTCCACAGCTCTCTGGGGTAGTGAATTCCAAAGATTCACAAACCTCTGAGAGAAGAAATTCCTCCTCATCTCAGTCTTAAATGGGTGACCCCTTATTCTGAATCTATGTCCCCTAGTTCTAGATACCTCCACTCGGGGAAACATCCTCTCAGCATCCACCCTGTCAATCCCCCTCAGAATCTTATATGTTTAAATAAGAGCACCTCTCATTCTTCTAAACTCCAATGAGTATAGGCCCAACCTGCTCAACCTTTCATCATAAGACAACCCCTTCATCCCAGGAATCAACCTAGTGAACCTTCTCTGCACTGCCTCGAATGCAAGTATATCCTTCCTTAAATATGGAGACCAAAACTGTACGCAGTACTCCAGGTGCAGTCTTACCAACGCCCTGTAAAGTTGCATCAAAACGTATTTACTGTTATACTCCTTATCCCTTGCAATAAAGGCCAACATTGCATTAGCGTTCCTAATTACTTGCTGTACCTGCATGCTAACTTTTTGTGTTTCATGTACTAGGACCCCAGATCCCTTTGTACCGCAGCATTTTGTAGTCTCACTCCATTTAAATAATAATATGTTTTTTCATTCTTCCTTCCAAAATAGATAACCTCACATTTTCCCACATTATACTCTATCTGCCAAATGTTTACCCACTCACTTAACCTATGTATAATTCTTTGCAGACAGTTTGTGTCCTCCTCACAACTTGCTAACCTACCTATCTTTGTGTCATCAGCAAATTTGGCTACAGTACACTCGGTCCCTTCATCCAAGTCATTAATATAGATTGTAAATAGTTGAGGCCCCAACACTGATCCCTGTGGCACCCCAATAGTTACTGATTGCCAACCGGAAAATGACCCATTAATCCCGACTCTCTGTTTTCTGTTAGTTAGCCAATCACCTATTCATGCCAATATATTTACCCCAACCCCTTGAGCTCTTGTCTTGTGCAGTAACCTTTTTATGTGGCACCTTATCGAATGCCTTCTTGAAATCCAAATACACGACATCCACTGGTTCCCCTTTAACCCCCTGTTTGTTACATCCTCAAAGAACTCCAGCAATTTTGTCATCGCGATTTCCCTTTCATAAACCATGTTGACTCTGCTTGATTGTCTTATGATTTTCTAAATGTCCTGCTATTACCTCCTTAATAATGGATTCCAGCATTTACCCAATGACAAATGTTAGGCTAACTGGGATATAGTTTCCTGCTTTCTGTCTCCCTCCTTTCTTGAATAGTGGCGTTACCTTTGCGGTTTTCCAATCCGCTGGGACCTCACCAGAATCCAGGGAATTTTGGTAGATTACAAACAACACATCCACTATCTCTGCTGCCACTTCTTTTAAGACCATAGGATGCAGGCAATCGCATCCAGTGGACTTGTCGGCCTTTTGATCCATTCGTTTGCCTAATACTTTTGATCTGGTGATAGAGATTGTTTTAAGTTCCTCCCTCCATATAGCCCCTTGATTATCTATTATTATTGGGATGTGTTTACTGCCTTCTAACGTGAACACCGCTCCAAAATATTTTTTTATATTCTCACCAGAGTAAAGCTCCCTCTAGACTGTCCCACCAAACACTCCATAGGCAGGTACAGTACGGGTTAGATACAGAGTAAAGCTCCCTCTACAATGTCCCATCAAACACTCCCAGGGCAGGTACAGCACGAGTTAGATACAGAGTAAAGCTCCCTCTACACTGTCCCATCAAACACTCCCAGGGCAGGTACAGTACGCGGTTAGATACAGCGTAAAGAACCATCTACACTGTCCCATCAAACACTCGCAGGGCAGCTACAGCACGGGTTAGATACAGAGTAAAGCTCCCTCTACACTGCCCCATCAAACACTCCCGGGAGAGGTAAAGCACGGGTTAGATACAGAGTAAAGCTCCCTCTACACTGTCCCATCAAACACTCCCAGGGCAGGTACAGCACGGATTAGATACAGAGTAAAGCTCCCTCTACACTATCCCATGAAACACTCCCAAGGCATGTACAGCACGGGTTCGAGACAGAGTAAAGCTCCCTCTACACTGTCCCATCAAACACTCCCAGGGCAGGTACAGCACGGGGTTAGATACAGAGTAAAGCTCCCTCTACACTATCCCATCAAACACTCCCAGGGCATGTACAGCACGGGTTCGAGACAGAGTAAAACTCTCTCTACACTGTCCCATCAAACACTCCCAGGGCAGGTACAGCACGGGGTTAGATACAGAGTAAAGCTCCCTCTACACTGTCCGATCAAACACTCGCGGGGCAGGAAAAGCACGGGGTAGATACATAACGAAATCATAAGAAACAGGAGCAGGAGTCAGCGAATCGGCCCCTCGAGCCTGCTCCGCCATTCAATAAGATCATGGCTGATTCAATCTTGGCCTCAACACCACTTTCCTGTGCTCTCCCCATACCCCTTGACTCCCTTATTGTTTAAATGTCTGTCTATCTCCGCCTTAAATATATTGAATGACTCCGCCTCCACAGCTCTCTGGGGTAGTGAATTCCAAAGATTCACAAACCTCTGAGAGAAGAAATTCCTCCTCATCTCAGTCTTAAATGGGTGACCCCTTATTCTGAATCTATGTCCCCTAGTTCTAGATACCTCCACTCGGGGAAACATCCTCTCAGCATCCACCCTGTCAATCCCCCTCAGAATCTTATATGTTTAAATAAGAGCACCTCTCATTCTTCTAAACTCCAATGAGTATAGGCCCAACCTGCTCAACCTTTCATCATAAGACAACCCCTTCATCCCAGGAATCAACCTAGTGAACCTTCTCTGCACTGCCTCGAATGCAAGTATATCCTTCCTTAAATATGGAGACCAAAACTGTACGCAGTACTCCAGGTGCAGTCTTACCAACGCCCTGTAAAGTTGCATCAAAACGTATTTACTGTTATACTCCTTATCCCTTGCAATAAAGGCCAACATTGCATTAGCGTTCCTAATTACTTGCTGTACCTGCATGCTAACTTTTTGTGTTTCATGTACTAGGACCCCAGATCCCTTTGTACCGCAGCATTTTGTAGTCTCACTCCATTTAAATAATAATATGTTTTTTCATTCTTCCTTCCAAAATAGATAACCTCACATTTTCCCACATTATACTCTATCTGCCAAATGTTTACCCACTCACTTAACCTATGTATAATTCTTTGCAGACAGTTTGTGTCCTCCTCACAACTTGCTAACCTACCTATCTTTGTGTCATCAGCAAATTTGGCTACAGTACACTCGGTCCCTTCATCCAAGTCATTAATATAGATTGTAAATAGTTGAGGCCCCAACACTGATCCCTGTGGCACCCCAATAGTTACTGATTGCCAACCGGAAAATGACCCATTAATCCCGACTCTCTGTTTTCTGTTAGTTAGCCAATCACCTATTCATGCCAATATATTTACCCCAACCCCTTGAGCTCTTGTCTTGTGCAGTAACCTTTTTATGTGGCACCTTATCGAATGCCTTCTTGAAATCCAAATACACGACATCCACTGGTTCCCCTTTAACCCCCTGTTTGTTACATCCTCAAAGAACTCCAGCAATTTTGTCATCGCGATTTCCCTTTCATAAACCATGTTGACTCTGCTTGATTGTCTTATGATTTTCTAAATGTCCTGCTATTACCTCCTTAATAATGGATTCCAGCATTTACCCAATGACAAATGTTAGGCTAACTGGGATATAGTTTCCTGCTTTCTGTCTCCCTCCTTTCTTGAATAGTGGCGTTACCTTTGCGGTTTTCCAATCCGCTGGGACCTCACCAGAATCCAGGGAATTTTGGTAGATTACAAACAACACATCCACTATCTCTGCTGCCACTTCTTTTAAGACCATAGGATGCAGGCAATCGCATCCAGTGGACTTGTCGGCCTTTTGATCCATTCGTTTGCCTAATACTTTTGATCTGGTGATAGAGATTGTTTTAAGTTCCTCCCTCCATATAGCCCCTTGATTATCTATTATTATTGGGATGTGTTTACTGCCTTCTAACGTGAACACCGCTCCAAAATATTTTTTTATATTCTCACCAGAGTAAAGCTCCCTCTAGACTGTCCCACCAAACACTCCATAGGCAGGTACAGTACGGGTTAGATACAGAGTAAAGCTCCCTCTACAATCTCCCATCAAACACTCCCAGGGCAAGTACAAGACGGGCTAGATACAAAGTAAAGCTCCCTCTACACTGTCCCATCAAACACTCCCAGGGCAGGAACAGCACGGGTTAGATACAGAGTAAAGCTCCCTCTACAATCTCCCATCAAACACTCCCAGGGCAGGTACAGCACGGGTTAGATACAGAGTACAGCGCCATCTACACTGTCCCATCAAACACTCCAAGGGCAGGTACAGGACGTACGAGATAGAGAGTAAAGCTCCCTCTACACTGTCCCATCAAACACTCCCAGGGCAGGTACAGGACGGACTAGATAGAGAGTAAAGCTCCCTCTGCACTGCCCATCATATACTCTCATGACAGGTACAGCACGGGTTAGATATTGTATGAAGTTTCCTTTCTACTGTTCCGTCAAATACTACCAGGGCAGGTACGGCAGGGGTTAAATACAGTTTAAATCTCGCTATATTTTGGTTCCGCAAGAACTTTCAACTTAGATACAGCATGTAGTCAATGCAACGTAAAGCTCCTCTGACACTATCCAATAAAGCAAACTAACTCAGGCATAGCACGGTACCATGACAGGATAAAATCCCACGTGCATGTAATTTTCAAGCTCTCCCAGGTGAGGGATGGATAAGCTTCACACACGAGTGAATCCCCAGTCAAATTGCCGCATCAGAGGCCGAGCCTTAACGCAAATGTTGAACAGCTGCCGATACCGGGTTCGACTCTCACCTCGGCAAATCCTGGACTGATTGGATTCTCAGTAACGTTCCTCATCCTTCGAATCATTGCTGAAGCTTCCTTTTTTATTCCGTCTTTGACACTGAGTGTCCTGGTAACAACAGATCTGTTCTGTGAACCCAATGACATTTCTCCGGTCCCAGTTAATGTGGTGATGATTCGACTTCTCTCTCTGTCCACCTTTCTGAGATACTTCTGACTCCATGAAACTGTCAATATAAAAATGATTCATATTAATTCCATAAACTATATGGAAATGTTCGTGTTAAATGTTCGTGTACAAACCGTTGAAAAGCGGATGGGGATTTGTTATCTTGTCCCACTGACGCTCTCCCTCACTGGTCAGAAGCTGAGCTGGTGAATCCGGTGACAGTTGCTGAGTTGGCTGGTCCTTTTTTAAAGCTATTTTATTTGCTGGAGAGATGGTGCACGAGGGAGAGCTTTAGATTCCTGAGGCATTGGGACCGTTTCTGGGGGAGTTGTAACCCGTACAAGCCGGATGAGTCGCACCTCAACAGAGCCAGGACCAATATCCTCTCGGGGGTGGATGGGGGGGGGGCGGTGGTGGATGGGGGGGGGGGGTGGGGGTGGATGGGGGGGGGGGTGGTGGATGGGTCGGGTGATGGGGGGTCAGGTGGCTGGCTAGTGCTGTTGGGAGGGTTTAAACTAGCTTGCCATGGGGATGGGAATCTGTGAGTATTTTCAGAAGGGCGAGAAGCAAAGCTGGAAATGGAAGGCATTAAATTAGTAAGCGAGTTTGGAAGGCAGATGAAACAAGGGCTAGGAAATAGACAACAATGCAGTTTGGCAATGCTAAATTGTGTATAATTTTATGCAAGGAGTCGAGGAAACAAGGGAGATGAACTAAGGGCACAGATAAACACGGGGTAGTATGATACTTTGGTTATTACTGAGACATGGCTGAAAGAAGGTCAGGACTGGCAGCTCAACATACCTGTTTAGAGGTTCTTCAGGCGAGATAGAGAGGGTGTTAAAAAAGAAGGGTGGGTCGCAGTATTGATTAAAGAGACAATTACAGCTGTGAGGAGGGATGATGTGTTCGAAGGATCATCAAGTGAGGACATATTGTTTGAACAAAAGAACAAAAAAGGGGCAATCACACTGCTCTGAGTGTACTATAGCACCCCAAACAGTTCGATGGAGATAGAAGAGCAAATTTGTAGGTAGATTTCTGACAAATGCAAAAACAATAGGGCAGTAATAGTGGGGGATTTCAATTACCCCAAAATTAACTGGGATATTACCAGTGTAAAAGGTATAGCGGGCACGGAATTCATAAAAAAAGCATTCTGGAGAACCTTTTTTAGCCATACGTAGCAAGCCCAACAAGAGGGTGGGGGGAGGGAGCAGTTCAAGATTTAGTTTTAGGGAATGAAGCTGGGCAGGTGGAAGGAGCATCAGTGCGAGAACATTTTTGTTGCAGTGTTCTTAATTTAGATAGTTTTAGCATAATTATGGATAAGGACAAAGAAAAAACATGAGTAAGGGTTCTAAATTGGGGGAAGGCCAGTTTTACTAGGTTGAGAAGTGATTTAATAAAAGTGGACTGGAAACAGTTACTTGAAGCTAAACCAGTGTCAGAGCAGTGGGAGGCATTCAAGAGGGAGATACATGTAGTTCAGGATAAACATGTTCCCACAAAGAAAAAGGGTAGAACTGACAAACTTAGAGCCGCCTGGATGAAAAGGTGCGCACAGGTTAAGTTAAGTCAAAAAAGGGAAGCCTATATCAGATATTGTGAACTCAATACTGCAGAAAGCCTAGAAGAGTATAGAAAGTGTAGAGGTGAAATTAGGAAGGAAATCAGGAAAGCAAAAAGAGGGCATGAAAAAATACTGGCAAGTAGATTCAAAGAAAACCCAAAGATCTTTTATAATTACATAACGACCAAAAGGATAACTAAGGAAAGAGTAGGGCCTATCAGGGACCAAAATAGTGATCTATGTGTAGAGGTGAAGGATGTGGGGAAGGTACTTAATGAATCCTTTGCAGCTGTATTCGCAATAGAGGAGTACGGTGCCGACGTTGAAGTTAAGGAGGAAATAGTGAAATATTGGACGGGAGAAACACAGTAAGAGAAGAAGTATTAAGGGGTTTAGCATCATTGAAAGTACATAAATCGCCAGGGCCGGATGAAATATATCCGAGGCTATTAAACGAAGCAAGGGAGTAAATTGCAGAGGCTCTGAACATCATTTTCCAATCCTCCCTTGCTACAGGAGTGGTGTCAGTGGATTGGAGAACTGCTAATGTTGTACCATTGTTTAAAAAGGGAGGAAGGGATAAACCGAGCAATTACAGGCCAGTTAGTTTAATCTCGGTGGCGGGCAAATTACTGGAATCAATTCTGAGGGACAGTATAAACCTTCATTTAGAAAGACACAGATTAATCAAGGAGAGTCAGTATGGTTTTGTTAAGGGAAGGTCGTGTCTGACTAATTGGTTGAATTCTTAAAGGAGGTAAGAAGAAAGGTCGATGAGGGCAGTGCGGTTGTGAAGTCTACATGGATTTCAGCAAGGCTTTTGACAAGGTCCCACATAGCAGGCTGATCAAAAAAGTTAAATCCCATGGGTTCCAAGGGAGAGTGGCAAATCGGATCCAAAATTGCCTCAGTGGTAGGAAGCAAAGGGTAATGGTTGAGGGGAGTTGTTGCGACTGGAAGGCCGTTTCGAGTGGGGTTTCACAGGGCTCAGTATTTGGTCCCTTACTTCTTGTAATATATATTAATGATTTAGATTTTAATGAGCGAGCAAGATAAAGACATTTGCAGATGATTCAAAAGCTGGCCGTGAGGTTGACAGTGAGGAGGAAAACGTTAGACTGCAGGAAGATATCGATCAACTGCTCAGTTGGGCAGAAAAGTGGCAAATGGAATTCAATTTGGAAAAGTGTGAGGTAATGCATTTGGGGAGGGGCACAAAGGCAAGGGAATACACAATTAATCGGAGGATACTGAGAGGCAACGGAGCTTCACTAGATTGATTCCTGGGATGAGATGGTTGATCTATGAGGAGAGATTGAGTAGAATGGAACTATACTCTCTGCAGTTTAGAGGAATGAGTGGTGATCTAATTGAAACATACGATGTTGAGATCCATGATAGGGTAGATGCTGAGATGCTTTTTTCCGCTGGCTGGAGAGTCTAGGACTAGGGGTCAGAATCTTAAGATAAGGGGTCGGCCATTTAAGACTGAGATGAGGAGGAATTTCTTCACTGAGGGTTCTGAATCTTTGGAATGCTCTACCCCAGAGGGCTGTGGATGCTCAGTCATTAAGTATATTCAAGGCTGAGTTCGATAGGTTTTGGACTCTAAGGGAATCAAGGGCTATGGGGATCGGGCGGGAAAGTGTGGATGAGGTCGAAGATCATGCAAAATCTTATTGAATGGCGGAACAGGCTCGAGAGGCCGTAAGGCCTACTCCTGCTCCTAATTCTTATGTTCTTATAATCAGAATAAAATGGGCCCATTTTTGATTTTATTTTTTATATCTAATTTGAATAAAGTTGCACTTAATTACATTTGGTTGAATTACTTACTTTAATATTATTTTATTGTTTTCTTTCCTTGCCCCTCACTCACAATATCTGCTGCCAACTCAGGCCTGGCCCAAGGCACACAATGGCTTGTCAGACTCTCACCTGGAAAAAATCCTGTACTGAACGGATTCTCAGTGGATCTCCTCGTCTTTATAATCTTTGCTGATGCTTCCTGTTTTATCACATACAGCATGTGGTTAATGCAGCGTACAGTTCCTCTGACACTACCCAATGAAGCACGCCATCTCACGTACAGCGTGGTATTGATACATTTTCAGGGAAATCGTCCTGTAAGCATCACGCACGCCCTGGTGATGTATGGGCTACCTTTACAGACCAGAAATTCCACAATCAAATTATCACCTTAAATGCTGAGCCTTTTACCAGAAATTAAACGGCATCTAATAGCTTGTTACAATCTAACTTTGAAGAAATCCTGTACTGATGAGTGCCAAAATTGAGAGAGCTATCCCAGTATTAGTCAATCAAAAGCCTGACATAGCGGCAGAGTCGTGCCTTTCAGCCAATGTCCCAGATTCCTCCATCACTATCACCTGGGTATGTCCTGTCCCACCGGCAGAACAGACCCTCCAGAGGTGGTATACAGTCGTGAGGGAGTGTCCCTGGGAGACCTCAACATTGACTCCGGACCCCATGAAGTTGGACACCACTAGGAAGAAGAACTGAGCGCTGCAATGGCCCAGAATGTGGGAAATTTGAATGTCCATCACCAAGAGTGGCTCGGTAGCACCACTACTGAGCGAGCTGGCAAGTCCTGAAGGATGTAGCTGCCTGACTAGGACTGCAACAGTTGGTGAGATAACTACCACGAAGGATACATCTACTTGAACTCGTCCTCACCAGCCTACCTGTCGCAGATGCATCTGTCCATGACAGCATTGACAACAGTCCTTGTGGAGACGAAATCTGGTCTTCACACTGAGGACACCCTCCATTGTGTTGTGTGGCACTATAACCGTGCTAAATAGGATAGATTGAGAACAAATCCAGCTGCTCAAAACTGGGCATCCATGAGGTGATGTAGGCCATCAGCAGCAGCAGCATTGCATTCCAAAACAATCTCTAACCTCATGGCCCAGCATATCCCTGCATGCATGCTAAACAGCGTCAGCAGCATGCTATAGACAGAGCTAAGCGATCCCACAATTAAGGGATCAGATCAAAGCTCTGCAGTCCTGCCACATCTAGTCGTGAATGGTGGTAGGCAATTAAACAACTAACGGGAGGAGGAGGCTCCTTGAATATCCCCAACCTCAATGATGTTGGAACCCAGTACGCGAGTGCAAAAGACAAGGCTGAAGCGTTTGCAACAATCTTCAGCCAGAAGTGCAGAGTGGATGAGTCATATCGGCCTCCTCCTGAGGTCCCCACCATCACAGAAGCCAGTTTTCAGCCAATTTGATTCACTCCACGTGATAGCAAGAAACGGCTGAGCGTACTGGATACAGCAAAGGCTACGAGGCCTGATAACATCCTGGCTATCGTGCTGAAAACTTCTGCTCCAGAACTAGCTGTGCCTCTAGCCAAGCTGTTCCAGTACAGCTACAACACTGGCATCTACCCGACAATTTGTAAAACTGCCCAGGTATGTCCTGTCCATAAAAAGCAGGACAAATCCAATCCAGCCAATTCCCGCCCCATCAGTCTACTCTCAATCATCAGCAAAGTGATGGAAGATGTCGTCGACAGTGCTATCGAGCGGCACTTACTCACCAATAACCTACTAACCGACGCTCAGTTTGGGTTCCTCCAGGAACACTCGGCTCCAGACCTCAATAGAACTTGGGCCAATCATGGACAGGAGTGTGAAGGAATACTCTCCAATTGCCTGGATGAGTGCAGCTCCAACAACATTCAAGAAGCTCGACACAATCCAGGACAAAGCAGCCAGCTTGATTGGCACCCCATCCACCACCTTAAACTATCACTCCCTCCACCACCAGCACACCATGGCTGCGGTGTTTACCATCTACAAGTTGCACTGCAGCAACTCGCCAAGGCTTCTTCGGCAGCACCTCCAAACCCACGACCTCTACCACCTAGAAGGACAAGGGCAGCAGGCGTTTGGGAACTCCATCACCTGCAAGTTCCCCTCCAAGTTACACACCATCCTAACTTGGAAATATATCGCCATTCCTTCATCGTCGCCGGGTCAACATCCTGGAACTCCCTACCTAACAGCACTGAGGGAGTACCTTCAGCACACGGACTGCAGTGGTTCAAGCGGGCGGCTCACCACCACCTTCTCAAGAGTAATTAGGGATGGACAATAAATGCTGGCCTTGCCAGCGACGCCCACATCCCAGGAATGAATAATAAAAACATTACAATTAATGACATTTGGTTGAATTACTCACTTTATTATTAAATTGTTCGCTTCTTTCTTTTCCCTATTTATAGGGGCTGTACTCACTCACAATATCTGCTGCCAACTCCAGCTCCGCCCACAGTAACTCACCACTGACGGTGCGTAATCAGGGGAGGAAAATGTCAACATGTGACATCACAAAGGAGCCAGGCGCCAATCACACAGCAGCCAGTAACAATGTCACAAAGCAGCCGGAGCTCCGCCCAGTCGAAGTGTCACAGGATCACATGACCATGCTCTGCTCCTGGTGCGCAGTCTCAGTGGGGATGAACACTTGTTGAACATTCAGTCATGTTTCAAAACCCATATACATGTACTCATATACCAGGCATGGAGCAGAACCGCGCATAAATGCCCCTTACGCATTCTCCTCACATCCTCCAAATATGAATACCCACTATTCACTGGCTCTTGTGTTCCTGTTTTGATTTATGCGCTCCAAAGGCTCCCTCGCATAAATCCGGCATTGTGTCTCGCTCCTGCCTTGGCAGTAAAATGCAGTTTGAAGCATTGGTGCTTGAATGAAGATATAACAAGCACCTCTGTGTTCTAAAACCAGTCTATTCCCTGTAAAAGGAAGAGGCGTCAGAGGCACATTGTGGGGATCATCAGGGCTATGAGTGTATGGGGCCATTGGAGCAATAATTGAAGTGGAAATCATGGGCGATAATAGATAAAACTCCTTCTACACTGACCCATCAAAAACTCGCAGTTCAGGTACGGCAAGAGATACATGCAGAGTAAAACTACATCTACACTGTCCCATCAACCACTCCGAAATCATGTACGGCATGGGTTAGATACACTGTAGAGCACACTTTGAAATGTCCTATCAAACACTCCCACGTCAGATCTAGCACGGGCGAGATACTGCGTAAAGCTCCCTCAACACTGCCCCATCAAACCCGCCCAGGTCAGCTACAACACGGATTAGATATTGTGTAAATCTCTCTCTAAACTGTCCCATCAAACACTAATAAGTGTGGCACAGTATATATTAAATACAGAGTAAAGGTCCTTTTACAAATTCCCATAAACACTCCCAGGTCAGGAAAAGCACGGACAAATACAGAATAAAGCTCCCTTGACGCTGTTCCAAAAAACTCTCACATGAAAGGTACAGCACGGATTAGATATAAAGTAAAGCTTCCTGGACACTGTCCCATCAATACTCCTGCGCAGGTACAGCTTGGGTTAGTTACGGAGAGTAGCTCCCTCTACACTGCCCATTAAAAAGTCGAATTGCAAGTACACAGGGTTAGATACAGTGTAAATCTCACTGTATATTGGTTCACAAGTACAGACATCTCAGGTTAGCTTGTGGCCAATGCAACGTACAGCTCACCTGACATGACCAATGAAGCACACCATCTCACGTGCAGCATAGTCGGTGAGTTCAAACACTCCCAGGTCAGGTATAGCACGAGTTAGGTATAGACTAAAGTTCAGTCAGCACCATCCCATCAAACACGCCCACGTTAGGTACATTCTGGGTTAACTACAGAGTAAAGGTTCCTCAAAAAAGTCCCATCTTACACTCCCATGGCGGTTGCAGCACGGGCTAGATACAGAATACTGCTCCCTCGACACTGCCCCAGAAAACACTCACGGGTGAGGAACAGCACGGGTCCCATACAGATTAAAGGTACCTCGACACTGTTCAATCAAACACTTTCAGATGAGGTAGACAGGGATTTAGATACTGTGTGAATCTCACTGTATATTCGCTCACCTCGCAGAGTGATGCACACCATCTCACGTACAGCATGGTACAACAAGACAGAAATCCCTGTACATATAAGCATCACGCACTCTGCAGGTGAGGTATGGACTAGGTTTGTATACGCGGGAATCCACAGTCAAATTGCCGCATCAATTGTCAAGCCTTTTGTAAGAAATCAAGCGGCACCCAATAGCTTGTTAGACTCTCACCTTGAACAAATCCTGTACTGGTGGGATTCTCAGTGTATTACCTCGCCTTTCCAAGAATTTCCAAAAACCTATGGATCTCTGTCTTGAATATAGTCAATGACTGAGCATCGACTGCACTCTGGGGTAGAGAATTCCAAAGATTCACAACCCTTTGAGTGAAGAAACGTCTCCTCATCTCAGTCCTATATGGCCCAGCACTTATTTTGAGACGGTGATCCCTAGTTCCAGACTCCACAGCCAGGGGGAACATCCTCCCAGCATCTACCCTGTCAAGACCATTAAGAATTTTAAACGTTTCAGTGAAAACACCTCTCATTCTACTAAACTGTAGGGAATATAAGCCTAGTCTACTCAATATCTCCTAATAGGACAATCCCCCAACCCAGGAACCAGTCTAGTGAGCCTCCGTGACACTCCCTCTAAGGTAAGTATATCCTCCCTTACGTAAGGAAACCAGAACTGTACACAGTACTCCAGGTGTGGTCTCACCAAGGCGCTATATAATTGCAGTAAGACGTCTTTACTCTTACCCTCTAATTAATTTGTAATAAAGGCTAACATAACATTTGCTGTCCTAATGTATTGCTGTACCTGCATGTTATTTTTTTATTATTCGTGTACTAGGCACCCATGTCCCTCTGAACACTAACGTTCCCAATCTCTCACCATTTAAAAAATTCTGTTTTTCTATGTTTCCTACCAAAGTGGATAACCTTACACTTCACCAAGTTATATTACATCTGCCATGTTCTTGCTCAGCCAGTGAAACTGTCTATGTCCGTTTACAGCCTCCTTCTGTCCTCCTCACAACTTATTTTTCCACCTCGCTTTGTTTCGTCAACAAACTTGGATACATTCCACTCGGGCCCTTCATCTGAGTCATTAATATAAATTGTAAGTAGCTGAGGCCCAAGCACTGGTCCTTGCGGTAGCCCACTAGTTACAGCATGCTATCCCGAAATTACCTGTTTATTGCTATTCACTATTTTCAATCCGTTAACCAATCCTCAGTCCATACTAATATGTTACCATCAATCCCATGAGCCCAAATTTTGTGTAATAACCTTTAGTGTGACAACTAATCGAATGCTTTTTGAAAATCCAAATCTACTCCATTCACTGGTGATTATGTCGCTGAAGGGCGGCATATAGATGAGAAATAAGAGGGGACAAAGAACAAAGAAACACAGGAACTGCTAGTGGAAAAATGACCACAGTTCATCTCGTTCACCTTCTACCATCCTGGTAGTCGCATGTAACATAACACAGTTGTTTACTAATCATCGCAATCGATCTCCACCAATTAGTCTACAACAGACCCAGTAAAGACAAGAGTAAATCCCCAGTGACGCAGCGCTGTGTGGACCATCGGTTCAAAGTCATCAGTTCATCAGAAGCTTGCACACTTAGGTCATGTCTCAAATTATTCATATACCGTTTCCCAAAATGTTACTTTCTGAAAGCAATCACTCTAATTTTCATTTGAGTTAGTTATTTCTAACTGATTCCACGGTCTTTCCAGGGAGCATGTTCCAAAGATTGTTTATGATATTGTTTATATAGATTTATATAGAATGTACAGCACAGGGACAGACCATACGGTCCAACTGGTTCATGTCGGTGTTTATGCTCCACACGAGACTCCTCCCACCTCACTCAACTAAACCTATCAGCATATCCTTCTATTCATTTCTTTCTTATGTACTTACCTAGCTTTTCCTTCAATGTATCGATGTCAGTCGCCACAACTAATCTTTGTAGTTGCGAATTCCAGATTCTAATCAGTCTCTTGTTGAATAAGTTTCTCCTGGACTCCCTGTTGGATGTATTAGTGTCTATCTTATACTCATGGCCACTAGTTTCATTCTCCTCACAAGTGGGAATGTCTTCGCTTCGTTTACCCTACCAAACCCATTCATAATTTTAAAGACTTCTATCAGGTCACCCGTCAGCACTCTCTTGTCTAGAGAAAAGAGCCACGGATTGTTCAATATTTCCTGATATGTATAATCTCTCATTTCTGGTGCAAAATATTTAAGTATCTTCTTCACCTCTTTCACTGCCTCTATTTTCTTTTTATAATATGAAAATCAGGGCCTAGCCTCTGAACCACATTGTAAGTTCAGTGGAACTACTATTACCAGAGGAGGATGGTTAATTCTAGTGTAAGTATAGGTTGCCACTAATATCGGAGAAGCACGGTCAGTTCTATTGTAAGTATAGGATACCCACAGTACCGGAGACGCACGTTCACCTATACTGTAAGGGTAGGGTAATACTAGTAGCGGAGAAGCACTGGCACCGCTAGTATAAGTGTAGAAGTAAGACAAGTGGTGAATGAACATGATCCACTCTTCTGTATGCTTAGCGAACTTCTATTACCACAGCAGCGCGCTTACCCCGGTGTAAATATAGGCTATCACGAGTACCGGAGCAGCACGGTCATCTCTACTGTAGGTGTAGGATATAAATAGTACAGGTGGAGCACGGGCAACTCTAGTGTAAGTGTAGGTTATCACTAGTAGTGGAGGAGCACGGTATCGTCTAGTGTAAGTTTTGGGAACTACAACTACCGTTGGAACATGTTCATCTCTAACGCTGCAGGACTGTTTCCTATATTGCAGGATTTGTTTCAGCGCCTGTTCTGGAGGTGTTGGAGCACTAGGAGTCAGTGAAGGGCAGGGTCATGGCGATGGCTGCCAGTGTAGCTGCTTCCACCAGTCCTGCTGGAATAGGATCAGCACCAGTGTTGGGTGATTCCAGTTTTCATTTTTAAAGAATGTTTGTATTGGGCGTGTTTTTGAAACTGTTCAATAACAATTTCACATATTTCTCTTAAACTGACGTATCAGTAAGAAAAAAAACAACTTACCTCAGTCTATTTGTTAAATGACTGTAACTAATGGTTTAATGATGTAGCCTGATTGACTCCCTGGCGGATTGTTGTGTGAATAAATATAGGTTCCCTTCCATTGTCTCAGCCGTGCGCCAGTCAGAGTCTTTCATCTCCTACAGAATTCATCCATTCTCACAGGAAATGGGGCGACCGGCTATACTGCTGATAAAAGAGATTTACTACCCGATTCTCGCAGCTTTCGGTGTCCCCGGTGAGCCATTGTAACCTATTCATTGTTAATCAGTGTTAACTGTCTCCCTGTCCATATTGTATGTTGGATAAGGTAACAGTTTTATCAAATGTCAGCATGACACAGTGAACCGCGTGTCCACATTTTCCACGTTTCCCTTAATACCATAACCTCACTGATGTTGCAATGTTTTTGAAGCTCCAACACGACGATTTTAGCGGATTTCCGGACCGTCTTGTCCACCCGTGCAGAGTGAGCGATGCAGCAGCTTATTAAAATGTGTGGGTGGGTTTCCCAGGTAATGGCTCCAATACTAATGCTGTTCTCACACTGCTCCGTGTTGATAATCACACTGAATGGCGTAAAAGGCTCTCATCAGGTATCTCCACAGATATTACAATCAGACACTGGGACATTATTTATCTCCTCTCTCTCTTTTTTACAGCGAACTTGGTGACAATTGTGATTCTCACCCGAGGAAACTGCGGCCTTTCCAAGTGTATCTCTTTCTGCATGGTGGCCATGGCAACATCAGCTCTACTGGTCATGATCTTCAATGTCATGGCGTATTATATTCTCAGTTATCACTTTCCACTTTCATTCCTGTCACACACTCCCGTGTGTATGTTCAATCTATACATGAATGCTGTCACCTTCGATTTGTCTGTTTGGTTCACCGTCTCCTTCACATTTGACCGATTTGTAGTTATCTGCTGCCAGAAGTTTAAAGGAAAGTATTGCACCGAGAGAACTGCGGCCGCGGTTATAACAGCGTTCACGGTTCTAATCTTTTCAAAGGGCATCCCCGTGTTGTTTGCATATGAATCTCAGCAAATAATTAGCAACATGCAGTGGGGCTGTCGGCCAAGTGTAGCTTTTTTTCCTCCCCTCAAGGTGAAGCGTATCTCTGGTTTCACACCATATGGCTCGTTTGGCTTCCCTTTACCTTAATGGCCTTGTTTAATTGTTTGACCGTCAAACGTATATTAATGGCCAGCAGAGCCCGCAGGGGACTCCGGGGTCAGAGCAGTGAGAATCAGAGCGATCCAGAGATGGAGAGCCGAAGGAAATCCATCATTTTGCTCTTCGCTATATCGGGCAGTTTTATATTGCTGTGGCTGACAGCTGCCGTGAGTTTTGTAATTACCAGACTGACAAATGTAAATTATTACTGAGGCGACCGCACAAACCCAGCCTATATCGCCATTGAAACCGGAGCTGTGCTGAAGCATTTGAGTTCCTGTCCGAACACGTGCATTTATGCAGCGACCCAGAGGAAGTTCACAGAAGAGCTGAAGAAGGTGCTGCAATCTCCCTGGACACTGATTCTAAGATTGGTTAAACATGAAAGAAAGCCGAACTCGAGCTTCGGTTCGGACATTAGAATTCCGTTCTAGCTCGTGTTCCAGCTTAGACTGGGGTTCTCTCTGCTAACCGCTACATAGGATTGTTCTTGTAAAAACTCACAGGTACACGACTATATTTGGGGTCCTTTGTAGCATTTAACGCCAACATGGACCGTGAGTTTCCGCAGTTCTTTGGCCGAGTGTCTCATCCCAAACAAGGTCATTCCCCCTAAAGTATGAAAAAAGTCAATGATGAAGTGAAATTTAATAGTGGAATATAACAGTTGATCAACGGGATTAATATCTGATTCTGCGAGAACTGTAATTTAATTCTATCATATATTGACCGGAGCATTCAGCAGTTTTAGGGAAAGATTTTGTCGTTTACAACTCCCTGTCCCTTACTTTTTTCTCGCAGGTTTGGTGAAAATGTTGCTTGTACTGATTGTAGCTGCAAGGGCCGCTTCACCCACTCTCCTGGGAATAAGGAGCGGTGCCACTGTCCCCTTCACAGTGTCGCGATGTTTCACCACTTTTTGAATGTTTACTGGAGTTGCCTGTTTTACTTTTTTTTCTGACGTCTGTATTAATGAGAAATAGTTGAAGTCTGCCCAGCAACATTAAATAAAGTTGTTACTTGCTGTTACTAAATGTATCATGGTGAATCTGCGTGTTATTAACGTGAATCAGCGAAACTGTAACCTGCTAACACAGTGTAAGAAATAAGAATTTATAATCGGGGCATTTCAGGCAAGGGTCAGTAATCAGGACTCTCAGATATTTACATGGAATAATCCGCTGTGTGTGTTGGTGCACAGACAGTGCCCTGTAGTACCCCGTCCCTTTTACCAACTGGTGTTGAACGGGTACCCCCAGTGCAAGGCGGTGTATTCGGAGCGCCGTCCGGCATCACTGGGGACCTGGGTTTGAGATCGTTTCTCGGTGTAACGGCTTCAGATGAGGATTCGAACCAATTAACTAACATTTTGTCCGCCCGCTAATTTCAGTGCCTCGGTTGAAACTTTTCTCCAATTTATTCTGCAGTATATGTGTTGCAGGTTGGAAGATGTCGAGGGGAAGCTGTTCCTCGAACTGGGTAAATCTACTGTTCACACTGCAGAATGTGTAAGAAAGTCAGAGGACTGTCGCTGACTGCTTCCGCTTTTCTATTCAGTATCCCGGGTTACACATATAAACAGGCAGCGCTGTGTCAGCTCCATCTTTACACACCTTCAGCGATTGATGGGCGCCGCAGATATTAATGGTTCTGTCGCTTTATATTAATTTTAAAATGATTGGCTTGCATGCATTTTATTTTCCCCAGTCGGATTGTATTTTTATCGCAGTGCCTTCCATCTACTGCATGCCTGTAGTTATCAATCCATTTGGGATTAGTGGAACCTGAATATTCTGAAACTAAGGGCATTTTCAATTTCGGCCTGGGCGGAAATCAGGCTGGAGCGGACTGTCCGCCAGTCATACACCTCCACCGAATTTCCTTTTTCATTGACGATAATGAAAAGGAAAATTGGGTGGGTGTAAAATACGCTGCTGCCAATCGACAGAATTCACTGAAGCGAAGGAAGTACAGTCAAATCACGGAATTATTGAAGTGTGTCCTATTTCCGAATAGTAATTGAGAAAATACAGACACTTTTGAAGCCGCCAGCAATTGTTTCAAGACTCGTTACTATCAGAGTCAGTTGGGCAGTGCCAGTATTTGGATAGTTCTTGTAGATTAAACCAAGTCTCTCATAAATTCTTAGACTCAGTAACAGATTTAAATGTTATTGAAATTGTATTGCATAATCGGATCGAAAGACGGACTTAAAAATTTGTGGTGTAACTCACGCGAAGTTTTCCATCGTGTATCTATAAGTCGGAACCCGATGATCGCGTTGGATGTTTGTATAACAGTGCAGAGAGTTCTGTGGTTGTAGACTGTTAGTGGAGGATTACAGAGCTCCGTCCAGAGGCTGACGGCCGCCCTTAACATCAGAATCTTCCTTTTGTTCCACTCAATGCTAGAAGAATGTAAAGGAATCTTTACCACAGCCGGAATGAAATGCATCTTGACTTATATTAATGTTAAGAAAATCAATGCCCAGAGTTGATGTCCACAAGTCTAATGATCCCGAAAAAACAGTAGGCATAAATATTAGTGATTTATTTATTATCCTTGAACTGAAAAAGTAAAATAAAGCTGCTGAGCAAACAAACGGCAAGGAGTGAAAGATGCAGGAGCGCCTGAATATAATTGGTGACGCCTCACAGAATCGCTTGAGCATGGCACCCATTGGCTGTTAGTTTCAGAAGTGTGACGAACCAGATTCACTTTTGAAGCCCTCGCTAAGTCATCAGGAGCCCCTCACTCCAGAATGTGGCACTTTTCACGATGGGCCGCAGGAAGTGACGTCACAGTCTGATTGTCTTAGAACAGGAAATACTGTCGCCATCAGTGCTGCCACGGTAGTGGTGCTTCGCAAATATTGGTCCCCGTTCAAAAAAGGGGAGAGGGATAATCTGGCAACTCAGGCCAGTCAACCTAACGTCGTGCAGAAACATTTAGAGACAATAATCCGACAGAAACTTAATTGGCACTTGGAAAATGTGGGTTAATCAATGAAAGCCAGCACGGATATTTTAATGGGGAATCATGTTTTACTAAGTTGATCGAGTCCTTTCATGAAGTAACTGAGAGGATTGTTGAAGATAGTGCAGTTGATGTTGTGTAAATGGACTTTCAAAAGGCGTTTGCCAAAGTACAACATGTAAGACCTGTTAGCAAAATTGAAGCCAAAATTGAATTCAAAATTGATAACAGAAAAAAAGGATGCTTAAGATAATTGTTAGGTATATAATTCAGTGGAACACCACGCTGAATACAAATTAGGCAGGGTTTTGAGAAAGTAAATTCGACGAAATTGATTCCAGGAGCAGTTTGCTCGGGAACCAGAGGAGACAGATTTAAGATAATTGGCACAAAAACCAGCGGGGACATGAGGTAAAAATGAATGAATAAAATAGGTAGCAGAGGAGTGGGACTAATTGGTTATCTATTTCAAAGAGCCAGCACAGGCACAAGGGGCCAAATGGCCTCCTTCTGCACTGTATAATTCTAGGATTCTATGGTTCTATGATCCCCGTGCCATTGTTGGTAGCGAGTTCCAGTGTAGGGTGTACATTTAACAAATGCTGCACTAAGAAACCGGAGAGACTGATTGTGGGATGCGGACGTGGGGTCTTTAAGTAACTTTGGGAGATGTGGATTCACAGTGAAGAGCTCAGACAGCAGAGACAGACACAAATTCACGTGAACCCTCCGCGAGCCCTTTCTCACCAATTCGCACTAACATTTAAGTAAGGGTGAAAGGGCTTTTAATTCGTTTAAGATAAATTGGAGTCAATCAGAAAACTATAAAAAATATTTTATTATTGGTAGTTGTCCAACTGAAGCGCATCACGCACTATATCCAATCATTCCAATACATTAGTAAAGGTAATAAATTCATAATAAACATTTAAAATTGGAATTGAAACTAAACATTAGGGGTTTCTCAGCAATTATCTGTGAGAAATGCCTCCTGTAGTTTCACCCCAACCTTGCATCTCTTTCTGGAGCCGGATCCTTATATTTTGCTAAATTTTTAAAATCAAGATAATCAGCCAAGCACAGGTCTCCCATAATGCACCAGTTCATTTGAGTCTCTGTCACGGGAGGACTACAAGTCCCAGAATGCAGCAGAGTCGCAGTGCACGTCAACCTGTGTAACTCTCAATTCTGCAAAGCAGCATAACCCGCCCCCTACTTCTCTTTAGTCCAATTCCTTAGTGAGAATTTAAAGGAGTGAATGAAGGATTCATCTTCTTCCTCAGCATTTATCTTTCAGGGTAATAAAATCCAGCTTTACAACAATGGGTTCTCCACGACGTGAGAAAATATTTGTATTCACAACACAGGAGATTCCGTGCATTTGATGCTGTGTAGGGCCCCTTCAACACAACACAACCGAATTCCTCTGTTTGTACTTCAATAGAGTGCATATAACTGGTTGCCAGCTTTTCATTTGTTAAAGTAGGGACAGGCACCACAGACTATCCCATGAACAACTGGGAGGATGATTAGGATAAATCGGCAACTTAACAAAAAAAGGTTAAACAATAGAGTTCCTATTATTGCCTCCTAAACTCCAGTAAATGTAGTGACAGGTGTACACCATTTATAGGTGTACTTTTTGATAATCCTCCCTTCTTTCAAGGTAATTTTCTTGCTTTCTTCGTTGTATATCTTGACTGTTAAACTCCTCAGTTCGAAATTCATCAGTTTATCTTTGCCTGTGTTATGTAGCACATGGATTTTGCAGTTAGTTTACAGAAGCTTATGTTTGGCATGTGAGAAACTTACGATAATATAGTTGTCAACTTCAGAGCCAGAAAAATAGGTTCGTGCCGAATGATCCTTTTGGTAATTCAATATATAACATACAGAATACAGTATCCCAGTGAGCTGAAATGTTCTGCCCGGCGCCCCTTCTTACTCCTAATTTCACATTTTGAAGTTATGGATCTTTATGATTGAACTCCTTGCTACAGTGAAGAATTTGGGTAATTTGTGCATTCTCCTCGATACATTAAAACTGACATGAGATCACCTGGGGGTTTTCCTCTTTTCTAAAGATAGAAAGTAGGATTTTCTATAATTTTTCCCAAACAGGAATTGTGAATCCCTTTAATCTCTGGTACAGAGCTGTGTGAAATATAAAGTGCAGAAATATAATTTCCATGATTAGCTTATCAGAACTGCCCAGACAGCCCAAATGAGGCAAACACAACACTTCTTGTGACAACAATAATATATTTCATCGGAACTCTATTCTCGAACAAAGGGGAAATCGGGAACTGGCAGAGTGCGGTTACCCGTGGGACTGGGAACTGGCAGAGTGCGGGAACCCGTGGGACTGTAAACTAGCAGAGTGCGGGAACCCGTGGGACTGTAAACTGGCAGAGTGCGGGAACCCGTGGGACTGTAAACTGGCAGAGTGCGGGAACCCGTGGGACTGGGTTCTGGCAGAGTGCGGGGACCCGTGGGACTGTAAACTGGCAGAGGGAGGGAACCCGTGGGACTGGGATCGGGCAGAGTCCGGGAACCCGTGGGCCTGGAAACTGGGAGAGTGTGGGAACCCGTGGGACTGGGATCTGGCAGAGTGCGGGAACACGTGGGACTGGAAACTGGCAGAGTGCGGGAACCCGTGAGACTGGAACTGGCAGAGTGTGGGAAGCCGTGAGACTGGGAACTGGCAGAGTGTGGGAACCCGTGAGACTGGGAACTGGCAGAGTGTGGGAACCCGTGAGACTGGGAACTGGCAGAGTGTGGGAACCCGTGAGACTGGGAACTGGCAGAGTGTGGGAACCCGTGAGACTGGGAACTGGCAGAGTGTGGGAACCCGTGAGACTGGGAACTTGCAAAGTGTGGGAACCCGTGAGACTGGGAACTGGCAGAGTGTGGGAACCCGTGAGACTGGGAACTGGCAGAGTGCGGGAACCCATGGGAATGGAAACTGGCAGAGTGCGGGAACCCGTGAGACTGGGATCTGGCAGAGTGCGGTTACCTGTGGGACTGGGATCTGGCAGAGTACGGGTGCCCCTGGGATTGGAAACTGGCAGAGTGCGGGAACCCGTGGGAATGGAAACTGGCAGAGTGCGGCAACCCGTGGGATTGGGTTCAGGCAGAGTGTGGGAAACCCGTGTGACTGGGATTCGACAGCGTGAGGTAACCCGTGGGACTGGGAATTGGCAGAGTGCGGGAACCCGTGAAACTGGGATCTGGCAGAGAGTGGGATCCCGTGGGACTGGGATCTGGCAGAGTGCGGGAACCCGTGAGACTGGGATCTGGCATAGTGCGGAAACCTGTGGGACTGAGATTTGGCAGAGTGTGGAAACCCGTGGGATTGGAAACTGGCAGAGTGTGGGAACCCGTGGGATGGAATCTGGCAGAGTGCGGGAACCCATGGGATTGTAAACTGTCAGAGTGTGGGAACCCGTGGGACTGGGATCCGGCATAGTGAGAGAACCCTTGGGATGGAATCTGGCAGAGTGTGGGAATCCGTGGGATGGAATCTGGCAGAGTGTGGGAACCCGTGGGATGGAATCTGGCAGAGTGCGGGAACCCGTGGGACTGGGATCTGGCAGAGTGTGGGAACCCGTGGGACTGGGATCTGGCAGAGTGCGGGAACCCGTGGGATGGAATCTGGCAGATTGCGGGAACCCGTGGGATGTAATCTGGCAGAGTGTGGAAACCCGTGGGACTGGGATCTGGCAGAGTGTGGAGATCCGACAGAAAGAAAGGGGACCAGGAGAGCGGGGCCAAGATGAGAAGGAGAGCGGGAAGAGTCGAACAATTCCATAGACGGAGAGAGCTCTTCTATGAATTAATAAAATATCAATCATATTTTTTTTCAACTTTTTGACCCGATGAGTCAAATGAAATGAAAAGGGATTCGATCAAATCGGTAAAGGAAGAGATTGGATCCTTTCAAAAGGGGAATTTGTTAACATATTTAAAATGTGATTCCTAAATTGTTGATTATACGAAAAAATTAAGATTAATCTGCTGAACTGAGCAAGGAAGAGATCAAGGCAAGACTGGTGGTACCCGGATGTGAGGTCTCGGGCGGGCCCTCGCCCACAGCGGGTGAAAGACCTGAAACTGCCGACATGGCGAGAAGCTGGGATCGTTCTCCATAGAGCAGAGAATGTTCAGGGGAGATTTAACAGAGATGTTCAAAATTATAAGGTGTTTTCAGTAATAAAGGAGAGATTGTTTCCACTGGCAGGAGGGTCAGTAATCAGAGGCCGCGTATTTAAGGCAATTGGATAATGATCCAGGGAGGAGATGAGGAGTTTTATTTTTTACGTAGCGAACTGTTATAATCCAGAATGCATTGCCTGAAAGGGTCATGGAGCGAATTCAATAATAAAAAATAAATATTACATGTTTACAGCTCCTTTAAAGATCCAAGACATCCTAAAGCGCTTTACAGCCATGAAATACTTTAGAAGTGTAGACACTGTTGTCATGTAGGAAGCGAGACACCAAATTGTACACAGCCAGGTCTCACCAATAACCATGAGATGATGACCAGGGATATTGGTTGAAGGATGAATATTGTCCCGGACTCTGTGCAGACCTCCCCTGCTCTTCATTCAAATAGTGCCGCGGGATCTTTTACGTCCTCCTGACAGGGCCGTCGGGGACTCGGTTTAACGTCCCATCTGAAAGACAGTGCAGTATTCCTTCAGTATTGCATTGGAATGTCAACCTAGATTTTGTGTTCAAGTCTCTGGAGCGGGACTTAAACCCACTGCCATCTGGTTCATAGGCGAGTGTACTACCACAGAGCCACTGTTGACACCCTTATAAAAATAGTAACTTTAAAAGAGAACTGGATATTTACTTTAAAAGTCAAGGTTTGCTGGGCTTTGGTGAAAAAGTAGGGTAGTTGGAATAATTGGATACCCATTTAAAAGAGCCGGGAGCGGCACGATAGGCTACATTGTCTACTTATGTGCTTTCTGATTCTATGATTCTATGTCGCTTGCGTTGTCCGCCCATTAATGTCAATGGAATTAAACTACTGAAGAAGGGGGGTGCGGGAGGGTTCAGGAAGGAGAACATTTAAAAGCAGTGAAATGTCAAGGCACTAGAACAGAGTAGAGTTTTGGGTAAAAATAAACAGAGTGGGTCAGGAAGAGACAGAGAGAGTAACAAAGGTAATAATGCATCAGTGACTAAGGTGACTGCAGGAAAAAAGGGAAATAAGTCAAAGATAAAGGCATTATATCTAAATGTGTGAAGCATTCGCAACAAAATAGATGAATTAATAGCGCAGATAGAAGTTAAAAGGTTTAATCTAATAGCCATAACGGAGACGAGTTTGCAAAGTGAACAAGGTTGTGAAATAAATATTCCAGGATACATAAATTTAGAAGGGAGAGGCAAAATGAAAAAGGAGGAGGGGTAGCCCTGATAATAAAGCATGGGATGCAGACATTAGAGAGAAGGATCTTACCTCTGAAAATCAAGAACGAGAATTAGTTTGGGTGGAGCTAAGAAACAGTAAGGCGCAGAAAACATTGTTGGGCGTTGTTTATAGGTCCCCAAGCATTAGTTGTAATGTAGGGCAGATTATAAATCAGGAAATAGAGGCGAATCTGGCAAGGTTAATACAGCAATGATGGGGGACTTTAATCTACACATGGACTGCGCAAACCAAATTTGCAGTAATAGCGTGGAGGACGAAATCATGGAATGTATGTAAGATAGTTTTCTAGATCAGTATGTTGAGGAACCAACCAGGGAACAGGAACTTAGATCTAGTATTGTGCAAAGAGAAAGGGTTAAATGATAACCCCGTAGTAAAGGGGCACTTAGGAAAGAGTGACTATATTATTATAGAATTTTATATTGAGTTTGAAAGTGACTTATTTAATTCCGAAACTAGGGTCTTAAATCTAAACAAAGCAAACTACTGAGGTATGAGGGGCGAGTTGGCTAATGTAGATTGGGAAAATACATTGAAAGGTATGACAGTGGACGTGCAATGGCTAGCATTTAAAGCATTAAAACATAATTTACAACAAATATACATTCCATTAAGG
This sequence comes from Squalus acanthias, assembly GCA_030390025.1. Classification (NCBI taxonomy): domain Eukaryota; kingdom Metazoa; phylum Chordata; class Chondrichthyes; order Squaliformes; family Squalidae; genus Squalus; species Squalus acanthias. The sequence goes on from JASTWF010000176.1 coordinate 63,698, forward strand.
CACAAAAACTCCACATGAAAAGTGGTCCAACCGTGGTTAACAAGAGAAGTTAAAGATAGTATTAGGTCAAAGGAAGAGGCTTTTAATGCTGCCAAAAAGAGTAGTAAGCCTGAGGATTGGGAGGATTTTAGAATTCAGCAAAAGGAGGACTAAGTCATTTAAGAATCAAGATGTAAACCTGCAATTATATATGTCCCTGGTGAGACCACACCTGGAGTATTGTGTACAGTTTTGGTCTCCTTACCTAAGGAAGGATATATTTACTGCCATCGAGGGAGAACAACGAAGGTTCACCAGACTGGTTCCTGGGATGGGGGAATTGTCCTATCAGGACAGATTGAGTAGACTAGGCCTATATTCTCTAGAGTTTAGAAGAATGAGAGGTGATCTCATTGAAATATACAAAATTCTTACAGGGCTTGACAGGTTAGATGCAGGGAGGATGTTTCCCCTGGCTGGGGAGTATAGAACCAGGGGTCACAGTCTCAGAATAAAGGGTCGGCCATTTAGGACTGAGATGAGGAGAAATTTCTTCACTCAGAGGGTGGTGAATCTTTGGAATTCTCTACCCAGATGACTGTGGAGGCTCAGTCGTTGAGTATATTCAAGACAGAGATCGATAGATTTGTGAATATTAAGCGAATCAAGGGAGATGGAGATAGTTCAGGAAAGTGGAGATGAGGTAAAAGATCAGCCATGATCTTATTGAATGGCGAAGCAGGCTCGAAGTGCTAAATGGCCTACTCCTGCTCCTATTTCTTATGTTCTATTGTTCTTAGGATTGAAAGCTAACGAAGCCCTTCCATAATTATCCGATAATCCGCTCGCTGTCCGTGTGAGATTCCGGCCATGGTGCAGGTCTGGGATGTCCCAGCGCTGGAGTACACAAGCGGAAAGTAGTTAAGACAGTGTTAGTGAGTGTGGAATTTAAATGTATTTTCCATTTAAAAGAAAATAGGAGACACCGTGGATAGAAGTCATAATGCAGGGAGCAATATTAAGGATAAATTAAAAGCTTTATAATTATCCAAAAATCTAGCAGGTAGATAGTACGGAGTAACAAAGACTGTTTGGTAAATATTCGAAATGGAACACAAGTGAATCATTGAAGGAGGGCTTGTATGAGCGACAGAGAGCAACGGGTTTTGAAATGTAGTTACAGTGTTCAACCACATAAAATGGGAATCTGGAATCCAGGGACACAGATACCGGGGAGATAAAGGAATGGCGACTGACAGTAGTGATGGTTTACTGACACTGTTACAAGTTTCCACAATTAGAGAAGTTTCCTGAGGATCCGACAGCGGCTGAAATAATCCCAGTGTTTAAAATGAGGCGAGGAGAGATCCAGTGGGCGAGCACCTGGGAGAGGAGGAAAGTAAAAGGGAATTATATTGGTTTGAGGGACGATGTGTCATCTTTAACTAACCTGCTGGAGTTTCTGAAACACATCACTGGCCTGTAGGGCAGGGGAAATGCAGTGGGAATGACCCAGTCTGATTTTAACGAAGCAGCGGACAATGTTCCACATCTACAAACGGTGAGGAATTATGGGATGTTTGGGAGATCTGGCTCTGCACAGACAGCTCATTGCAACATGAAAATAGGTTATCGACAACTGGAAACTTGTAAGGGAAGGGTGACTATTTAACCTCTGGGATCTTCCTTGGTATCAGTTTATTTATAATCTTTTGTTCAATAGAAGCTCAACGGGGATGAGTGTATCTTAAAAAATGAAAATGATACCAACAGAGATAAAACTATAAAACCACAGAAATTAACTGGGCCTGAGTAAGTAATTTGACCCATTCAATCTGTACTGGGTTCTTTGAGACAGCAATCAAAAACTATCGGCACTGTCCTCCTCTCTCTCCACAGACAATTACTTTCTCGTTTTCAAACATTCACCTAACTTTCCCTTAACTATTCTGTGAGGTAAAAGATTACATGCTCCAGCACCCTTTGCATAAAGAAGTTTCTTCTAACCTCTCTGCTCATTCCCTTTGTGACCATTTTAAGTCGATCACCCTTTATTGCTAGCTCCCTTACTAGATGGAATAATCTCTCCCTCTTCACTCTGACGAAACTGTTGATAATTTATAGAATCTCTGATAAATCTCCTCTTAGCTTTCGCTGCTCCAGTGCAAATAGTCCCAATATCTTGACCCTCATCACCAGTAATGTTCTGATCCATGGCACCATCCTGGTGTATCAACAATGACCGCTCTCAGTGGATTTAATGGCCTTTCCACAATGAGGGGTGAAGCTTTACCTGGTGTTCTAACGGTGGCCTCACCAACATTTTGTAAAGAATGATCATCACTTGTTTATTCGTGTGATTAATGTCCCTGTCTATAAAACAGTAATTCCTGTTGGTTTACTCATGAACTTTCTAGAAATTGAATATTTGGATCCCTATCTTTCGCTGTCCATCCACACCCTTCAGCTCCTTCCCATTGAGACTCTTCTCCCATTCCTTGACGTTTCTCGCACAATCGGGCGATTTCCCGATGAACAATTTGTAACGGATTCAAAGTTGCTGTGAATTTTCAATTATTATTTGAACAATGTGTAACCGCATAATAAAACGGTAATTACCAAAGATTTTTTCTGACCGTCTGCAAATGTTCATCCAAACACAGAATACTTAATATTAGTTGTATTGTATCTGAATTTCTGGCAGTGTTTTTAACAGATCACTTGCAAAAATTGTAATAATTAATAACTTTATGAAAAATCATTATTTTTACATTCCTTTACACCTTTCTTTGGGAGACTGATTGAGACAGAATATCAATAATTTTATCGACTGCACAAAACAAGCGCAGACTCCATCTTTGTGCTGAGTGAGAGACACCTGTCAGCGCACAATCGAGATTTTAAGTCAGTATCTGGGAAAAAAAGAGGTGAAAGGTCACATCGATGAGTCGAGTTCCGACTGTTTCCTCCATTCGAACACTGATCACCTGACAAGAGCCTGCGCCATTTGTCAATGAGGAATGGAGTCCGATAGAGAGACCCGCGTCTGCAATATTCACACCAAACTTCGAGGAAAGTTACCAATATCGGCGATCACAAGACCTTTGATTGTTTCGGCAGCGAATGAAATTCTATTGATGATTTGAAAGTGGCGCGCCCGATCCCAGTATCTGCAGTGTAAGGTGGATTTCTCTGTTGTTCACATGTCCGACTCCACTGCTGAACCTCATCATTGCTATCTTTGATCCCTGAAGTTGAAATGTGCTAAATTTGCAGGAATAGGATATGTTTACTCAACGAAAGAAGCTTGAACAATTAAGCATTGCAGACATCAAACGCATGCTGCAAAATGGGAGAAATGTTTACACAAGTTCTCATCACATTACCAGAAAGAAGGACGTTCTACTGTGAAAAATGAGTTGAAATGGAGATTTAGTGACGAGGAGCTTTCGTTTGACTGATTCTTTTTATTCTCATTTTCTAACTAATCTCAGAATGAGTGTCCAGGGGGATTTTACCACCTTCTTCAGCTCTTCTCTGAATTTCCTCTGGGTCGCTACATAAATGCACGAGTTTTGGAAGCAACTCAAAAACTTCAACATTGTTCCGGTTTCAGTGGCGATATATCCAGGGTCTGTGCGGTCACCTCGGTAATAGGTGATGTTTGTCAGTCTGGTAGTTACCATACTCACGGCAGCTGTCAGCCACAACAGTATAAAACTGCCCGATATAGTGAACAGTAAAATTATGGATTTCTTTCGGCTCTCCATCTCTGGATCGCTCTGATTTTCACTTCTGTGACCCCGGAGTCCCCTGCGGGCTCTGCTGGCCACTAAAATACGTCTGACTGTCAAATAATTTAACAAGGCAATTAAAGTAAAAGGAAGCCAAACGCCCCAGGCGCTGTGAAACCAGATGTAGGCAACACCTGGAGGTGAGGAAACAAATGTCACACTGTTCCGGCAGCCCCACTGCACCTTGTTAATTATTTGTTCAGCTTCAAATGCAAACAAAATGGGGATGCCCCTTAAAAAGATTAGGACCGTGAACGCTGTTATAACCGCGGCCGCAGTTCTCTCGGTGCAATACTTTGCTTTAAACTTCTGGCAGCAGATAACAACAAATCGATCAAATGTGAAGGAGACGGTGAACCAAACAGACAAATCGAGGTTGACAGCAGTCATGTATAGAATGAACTTACACACGGGAGTGTGGTACAGGAATGAAAGTGGAAATTGATAATTGAAAATATGATACCCTATTACATTGAAGATCAAGACAAGCAGATCTGCTGTTGCCATGGCCACCATGTAGACAGAGATACACTTGGAAAGGCCGCAGTTTCCTCGGGAGAGAATCACCATTGTCACCAAGTTCGCTGTAAGAAAGAGAGAGGAGAGAAATAATGTTCCAGTGTCTGATTGAAATATATATGGAGATACCTGTGGAGAGCATTTTACTCCATTCAGTGTGATTATCTACACGGAGTATTGTGAGAACAGGATTCGTTTTGGAACCATTACCTGGGAAACCCACCCACACATTTTAATGAGCTGCTGCAGCGCTCACTCTGCACGGGGGAACAAGACGGTCCAGAAATCCGCTAAAATCCTTGGGTTGGAGCTTCAAAGAACATGGTAACATCAGTAAGGTTAGCGGATTAAGTGTAATGTTGACCTCTAGAAAACTCATTACCTTATTAAAACAGGCTGTATGTACATGAATACAATTAACCCCGATTAACAAAAAAACAGGTTACAATGGCTCACCAGGGACACCGACGGCCGCGAGAATCGGGTAGTAAATCTCTTTGATCAGCAGAATAGTTGCTCGCCCCATTTTCTGTGAGAATGGATGAATTCTGTCGGAGCTGAAAGACTCTGACGGGCGCACGGCTGAGGCAATGGAAGGGAATCTATATTTATCCACACATCAATCCTCCAGCGAGTCAATCAGGTTACATCATAATGAGCATTAGTTACAGTCATTTAACAAATAGACTAAGGTAAGCTGTTTTTTTATCTGATACGTCAGATTAAGAGAAATCTGTGAAATTGTTGTTGGACAATTTCAAAAAAATGCAGATTTAAAACATTGTCTACGTGTATGAAGTGTAATCTCCCAGTACTGGTGCTGACCCTATTCCTACAGGCCTGGTGAAGGCAGCTCCCCAGGCAACAATTGTCATGACCCTGCCCTTGATTCATTCCTAGTGCAACAACTCCTTCAGAACAGGCAGTGAATCACATCCTGCAATACTGGTGATGAACTCAGTCTGGCAGTATAAGAGGTGACACCTCCCGTACAAGTGGTACCCTACATTCAGATTAGAGGGGCAGTTCTCCTCCTGTGCTACTGGCATCGTACACTTACGCTAAATGTGCCCGAACTCTCAAGCACTAGCACCATGCCTACACTGGAGTTGAATGTGCTGCTATGGTAATAGTGGTAGCACTACACAAACACTGCTATTGACAGTGTTCCACCGGTACTAGTGGAATACCCCCTCTTACACTAGATGAGCGTGTTCTCCTCCTGTCCCAGTGATACCCCTAAACTTACACTAGATGTGACCGTGCCCCTCCTGTCCCAGTGCTACCCCTACGCTTACACTAGATGTGACCGTGCCCCTCCTGTCCCAGTGTCACCCCTACACTGACACTAGATGTGACCGTGCCCCTCCTGTCCCAGTATTACCCCTACACTGACACTAGATGATGTGACCGTGTCCCTCCTGTCCCAGTGTTACCCCTACACTGACATTAGATATGACCGTCCATCCTGTCCCAGTGCTATCCCTACACTGACACTAGATGTGACCGTGCCCCTCCTGTCCCAATGTTACCCCTACACTGACACTAGATGTGACCGTGTCCCTCCTGTCCCAGTGCTACCCCAACACTTACACTAGATGTGACCGTGCCTCTCCTGTCCCATTGTTACCCCTACACTGACATTAGATATGACCGTCCATCCTGTCCCAGTGCTAACCCTACGCTGAAACTAACTGTGACCGTGCCCATCCTGTCCCAGTGTTACCCCTACACTGACACTAGATGTGACCATGCCCCTCCTGTCCCATTGTTACCCCAACAATTACACTAGATGTGACCGTGCCCCTCCTGTCCTAGTGTTACCCCTACACTTACACTAGATGTGACCGTGCCCCTCCCGTCCCATTGTTACCCCTACACTTACACTAGATGTGACCATGCCCCTCCTGTCCCATTGTTATCCCTACACTGACACTAGATGTGACCATGCCCCTGCTGTCCCATTGTTACCCCAACAATTACACTAGATGTGACCGTGCCCATCCTGTCCCAGTGCTACTCCTACACTGACACTAAATGTGACTGAGTCCCTCCTGTCCCAGTGTTACCCCTACACTTACACTAGATGTGATCGTGCCCCTCCTGTCCTAGTGTTACCACTACATTTACACTAGATGTGATCGTGCCCCTCCTGTCCCAGTATTACCTATACACTGACACTAGATGTAACCGTGCCACTCCTGTCCTACTGCTACCCCTACACTGACACTAGATTTGTGCAAGCTCCTCTGGTAATAGTGGTACCACTAAAATTACACCAGTGGTGAAAATTGTCCTTCGGTACTATTGGGACCCATAAACTTACACTAAACGTTGCTGTGCTCCTCCGGTTCTAGTGGTACCCATATATTTACATTAATTTGACTGTGCTCCTCCCGTACTTGTGGTCCCCGACACGTACACTTGTTGTGAACGTCCTGCTCAAAATGCTGCACTCCTACTACACTAGTGGTAATCTACACTAACACTAGTGTTGACCGTGCTCCTACTACACTAGTGTTAATCTACACTAACACTAGTGTTGACCGTGCTCCTACTACACTAGTGGTAATCTACACCAACACTTGTGTTGACCGTGCTCCTACTACACTAGTGGTGATCTACACTAACACTAGTGTTGACCGTGCTCCTACTACACTAGTGGTAATCTACACTAACACTAGTGTTGACCGTGCTCCTCCTACACTAGTGGTAACCTACACTAACACTAGTGTTGACCGTGCACCTCCTACACTAGTGGTAGTCTACACCAACACTAATGTTACATAGATACATAGAATACATAGAACAGTACAGCACAGTACAGGCCCTTCGGCCCTCGATGTTGTGCTGAGCATTGTCCGAGACCAAGATCAAGCTATCACACTCCCTATCACTCTGGTGTGCTCCATGTGCTTATCCAATAACCGCTTGAAAGTTCCTAAAGTGTCCGACTCCACTATCACAGCAGGCAGTCCATTCCACACCCCAACCACTCTCTGAGTAAAGAATCTACCTCGGACATCCCTTCTATATCTCCCCCCATGCACCTTATAGTTATGCCCCCTTGTAACAGCTGCCTCTACCCGAGGAAATAGTCTCTGAACATCCACTCTATCTATCCCCCTCATCATCTTATAAACCTCTATTAAGTCGCCTCTCATCCTCCTCCGCTCTAAAGAGAAAAGCCCCAACTCCCTCAATCTTTCCTCATAAGACCTCCCCCCCAAACCAGGCAGCATCCTGGTAAATCTCCTTTGCACTCTTTCCAATGCTTCCACGTCCTTCCTATAGTGAGGTGACCAGAACTGCACACAATATTCCAAATGTGGTCTCACAAAGGTCCTGTACAGTTGCAGCATAACCTCACGGTTCTTAAACTCAAACCCTCTGTTAATAAACGCCAACACACCATAGGCCTTCTTTACTGCTCTATCCACTTGAGTGGCAACCTTCAGAGATCTGTGGATATGAACCCCCAGATCCCTCTGCTCCTCCACGTTCCTCAGAACCCTGCCGTTGACCCTGTAATCCTTATTCAAATTTGCCCTACCAAAATGAATCACCTCGCACTTATCAGGGTTAAATTCCATCTGCCATTTTTTCGGCCCAGCTCTGCATCCTATCAATGTCTCTTTGCAGCCTACAACTGCCCTCCACCTCATCCACTACTCCACCAATCTTGGTGTCATCAGCAAATTTACTGATCCACCCTTCAGTCCCCTCCTCCAAGTCATTGATAAAAATCACAAACAGCAGAGGACCCAGCACCGACCCCTGTGGCACACCGCTGGTAACTGGTCTCCAGTCCGAAAATGTTCCATCCACCACCACCCTCTGCCTTCTATGAGATAGCCAGTTACTTATCCAATCGGCCAAATTTCCCTCTATCCCACAACTCCTTACTTTCTTCATGAGACGACCATGGGGAACCTTATCAAACGCCTTACTAAAATCCATGTATACGACATCAACTGCTCTACCTTCATCTACACACTTAGTTACCTCCTCAAAGAATTCAATCAAATTTGTTAGGCAAGACTTACCCTTCACGAATCCGTGTTGACTATCCCTGATTAAGTTGCCCCTTTCCAAATGGTCATAAATCCTATCCCTCAGGACCTTTTCCATTATCTTACCAACCACCGAAGTAAGACTAACCGGCCTATAATTACCAGGGTCATTCCTATTTCCTTTCTTGAAGAGAGGAACAACATTCGCCACTCTCCAGTCATCTGGCACCATCCCCGTGGTCAGTGCGGACCCACAGATCAAAGCCAGAGGCTCTGCAATCTCCTCCCTTGCCTCCCAAAGAATCCTAGGATATATCCCATCTGGCCCAGGGGACTTATCGACCCTCAGGTTGTTCAAAATTGCTAAAACATCTTCCCTCAGAACATCTACCACCTCCAGCCTATCAATGTTGACCATGCTCCTCCTACACTAGTGGTAACCTACACTTACACTAGAGGTAACAGTGCTCCTCCGGTACAAGTAGTACCGCTACACTTAAACTAGGTGTGAGAATGTTGCTCTTGTATTAGTGGTACCCCTAAAATTACACTGGAAATAATAGTGCTCCTCCGGTACTAGTGGTACTCCTACATTTACACTAGAAGTGACCGTGCCCCTTCAGTACCTGTGGTACCCTACACATACACTAGAAGTGTACCTGCTCCTCCGGTACGAGTGTTACCCCTACACCTACACAAGTGGTTAACGAGCTCGTCCTGTACGAGTGGTTCCCTACACTTGCACCAGCGATGAGGTGAATCTACGGTACTTGTGGTAACCTTACACTTAACAACAACAAGAATTTGAATTTTTATAGTGCCTTTAACGTACTAAAATTTGCCAACTCAATTCACAGGAGCATTCCCAAACAGGAATTGACACCAACACACATAGGAAGATGTTAGTTCAGAGTAAAAAAATCTTCATCAACGAGGCAGGATTAATGAGCGTCATAAATCAGGAAAGAGAAATAGAGTGGCAGAGCGGTTTATGGAAGGAATTCCAGAGCTTAGGGCTTTGGCAGCTCAAGACACGGCCGCCAAAGTTTGAGAGATTGAAATCAGCGAAACTCAAGACTCCAGAATTGGAGAAGTACAGATATCGCGGAGATGTGTGGGGCTGGAGGGGATTACAGAGATAGGGAGGGGCCAGGCCATGTAGGGATTTGAGAACAAGGATGAGAATTTTAAAATCGAGGCGTTTCTTAACCGGGAGTTAATGTTGATCAGCGAGCACAGCGATAATGCGTAAACCGGGCTTAGTGCGAGTTAGGAGACGGGCAGCAGCGTTTTGGATGACCTCAAGTTAACGGCAAGTAGAAAGTGGGAGACCGGCCAGGAGTGCGTTGGAATAGACAGGTCTAGAGGTAAGAAGGACTTGGATGAGGGTTTCAGCCGGAGATGAGCTGAGACAGGGGCTTGGTCGAGGGATGTTCCAGAGGTGGAAATAGCGGTCTTGGTGATGGTGCAGTTATGTGTTTGGAAGCTAACCTCGGGGTCAAATATGACACCAAGGTTACAAACCGTCTGGATCAGCCTCAGACATTTGCCAGGGTGAGGGATGGAGTCCGGAGCTAGGGAACGGTCTTCGTGGTGGGGACCGAAGAAAATGACTTTGGTCTTCCATATATTTAGTTGGAGGAAACTTCTGCTCATCCAGTAATGAATGTCGGACAAGCAGTGTGATAGTTTAGGAAAGGAGGAGGGTTCGAGAGAGGTGTATAGGTGGAAAATTATGACGTGATTTGGAATGGGGCACATGTACGCTGCTGACATCCAGCTGTACCTCACCACCACATCTCCCGACACCTTCACTACCTTTAAATTGTCGCACTACTTGTCCGACATCCAGCACTGGATGAGCAGAATTCTCCTCCAACTAAATATTGTAAAGGTCGAATCCATTGCCTTCAGTCCCCGCCACGAACCCCGTTCCCTAGCCATCGACTCCACCCCTCTCCCTACATTAAAGGTGCCCGTGCTCCTCCGGTACTGGTGGTACCCCTACACTTACACTGGAGGTGACCGAGCTCCTTCTGTAATGGTGGCACCCTACACTTACACTGGAGGTGACCGAGCTCCTTCTGTAATGGTGGAACCCCTACACTTACACTGGAGGTGACCGAGCTCCTTCTGTAATGGTGGTACCCCTGCACGTACACTGGAGGTGACCGAGCTCCTGCTGTACTGGTGGTACCCTACACTTACACTGGAGGTGCCCGTGCTCCTCCTGTACTGGAGGTACCCCTATGCTTATACTGGAGGTGACCGAGCTCCTTCTGTACTGGTGGTACCCTACACTTACACTGGAGGTGACCGAGCTCCTTCTGCAATGGTGGTACCCCTACACTTACACTGGAGGTGACCGAGCTCCTTCTGTACTGGAGGTACCCCTATGCTTATATTGGAGGTGACCGAGCTCCTTCTGTACTGGTGGTACCCTACACTTACACTGGAGGTGACCGAGCTCCTTCTGCAATGGTGGTACCCTATACTTATACTGGAGGTGACCGAGCTCCTTCTGCAATCGTGGTACCCCTACACTTACACTGGAGGTGACCGAGCTCCTTCTGTACTGATGGTACCCCTACACATACACTGGATGTGACCGAGCTCCTTCTGTACTGATGGTACCCTACACGTACACTGGAGGTGACTGAGCTCCTTCTGTACTGGTGGTACCCTACACTTACACTAGAGGTGACCGAGCTCCTTCTGTAATGGTGGTACCCCTACACTTACACGGGAGGTGATCACGCTCCTCCTGTACTGGTGGTGCCCCTACACTTACACGAGAGTTTGTCGTGCTACTCCTGTACTCGTGGCACCTATACTTATATGAGAAGTGATCGCGCTACTCCGGCATTACAAGCACCACTACATTTACACTCGGTGTGACCGCGCTCCTCCAGTACTGGTGAAACACGACACTTACACAAGAGGTGACCCGTGCAGAACATGCGGTGGAAATGTCTGGTGCTGATTTTCTGACGGATCCAAATTTCCAGCACCCGGTCTGCCCACTAGATGAAAATGGGTGTTAAAAATATTGGAATTTGCCCCTCTACTGTCCGTATTCCGACTCACAATCCGCCACCAAAGAGATGCTGCCTGTTGTTCGGTGGCGGTTGTCAGGAGCGATTCCTATTGGAACCACTTTATTAGGATTGTGTACTTGGGGAAACTTTCTTTCTGAAGAGTCCATGTTTTGGGCCTTTTACTATCGCCAGCTCGTGATCTGTTTCTCCATCATCACCGGCGCTGTGGGAATTTTTGACCTTCCAATGTACCCGTGTCTATGAAGAGAAAGGAGAGGGAAGTGATCAGGAGCAGCAGGGCAAGCAGACAGCTGGAGACTCGCTTCATGACGAAGTCGCCCAGGAGAGCCCTTGTGCCCGCTGTCAGATATCTGTGACTGCAGGTCAGAGGGGGCACCGGAATAGAAAGAAGATCCGAGACATCTGAAAAATGAACCAGTCCGGCTATCAGGGAGCTCTCCTCCACAACTAAAGAGGCTCCCATCGGAAAACTTCCTGATGCTTTTTTTATAAACAATTACATAGAATCTACAGCTCAGAAACAGGCCATTCGGCCCCACTGATTCAGGCCACTGTTTATGATCCAGACGAGCCTCCTCCCGCCCTACCTCATGTAAATCTATCAGCGTATCATTGTTTTTCCTTTTTCCCTCATGTACTTATCTAGCTTCCCCTTAAATGTATCTGAGCTATTTGCTTCAAATCTTCCTTATAAGAACATAAGAACATAAAAAATAAGAGCAGGAGTAGGCCACAAGGTCCCTCGACCCTGCTCCACCATTCAATAAGATCATGGCTGATCATCGACATCAACTCCACTTTCCTGCCCGATCTCCATATCGCTTGATGCCGCTAGAGTCCAAAAATCTATCTATCTCAGCCTTGCATATACTCAAAGACTCAGCATTCACAGACATCTCGGCAAAGAATTCCAAAGATTCACAACCCTCTAAGTTAAGAAATTCCTCCTCATCCCAGTCTTAAATGGAATACCTTTTATCCTGAGACTGTGCCCCCTAGTTCTAGACATTCCAGACAAGGGAAACAACCTCTCAGCATCTACCCTGTCAATCCCCTTCAGAATATTTTATGTTTCAAAGACATCACCTCTCATTCTTCTAAACTCCAGGGAGTAAAGGCCCAGTCTACACAATCTCTCATCAAAGGACAGCCCTCTCATCTAGGAATCAAGCTAGTGAATGTTCGTTGCACCGCCTCCAAGGCAAGTATACCCTTCCTTAGAAAATGAGATCAAAACTGTGCACAGTTCTCCAGGTGTAGTCTCACCAAGGCCCTGTAAAATTGCAGCAAGACTTCCTTACTCTTATATTCCAACCCCCTTGCAATAAAGGCCAACATGCCATTTGCCTTCCTTATTGCTTTATATACCTGCATGCTAGCTTTCTGTGTTTCTTGCACGAGGGCACCCAAATCTCTCTGAACACCAACAATTAAAGTTTCTCACTATTTAAAAAACATATGCTGTTTTTCTATCCTTCCTACCAAAGTGAATAACCTCACATTTCCCTACATTATACTTCATCTGCCACCTTACTGCCCACTCACTTAGTCTTTCTATATCCCTTTGCAGACTATTTGTATTCTCCTCGCAGCTTACTGTCCTACCAAGCTTTGTATCATCAGCAAATTTGAATATATTACACTCAGTCCCTTCATCAAGATATTAATATAGATTGTAAATAGCTTAAGCCCCAACACTGATGCTTGCGGCACCCCATTAGTTACAGCCTGCCAACCTGAAAAAGATCTGTTTATCCCTATTCTGGTTTCTGTCCTTTATCCAATACTCTATTCATGCTACTATTTTACCCCCAACCCCATGAGCCCTAATCTTTTTCTGGATCCTTATCGAATCACTTTTGGATATCCAAATATACTACATCCACTGGTTCTCCTTTATCTACCTGCTCGTTACAGCCTCAAAAAACACTAATACATTCGTCAAACGCAATTGCCCTTTGATAAAACCATGTTGACTCTGCCTATAGTAGCGGCTTCCACATGCTCACAACTATCTGAGTAAATAAGTTTCTCCTGAATTCCCTGTTGGATTTAGTAGTGAAGATCCAAATGCGGTCCCTAGTTTTGGATACTCCAGCAAGTGGAAACATCTTCTCTACATCTCCCCTATCAAAGACCTTCATAAGTTTAAAGACCTCTAGCTGGTCACCCATCAGCCTTCTCTTTTCTAGAGAAGAAAGCCCCAGCCTGTTCAATTTTTCCTCATAGTTATAACCTCTCAGTTCTGGTATAAATCTTGTAAATATTTGTTGAAACTTTTCCAGTGACTCTCTATCCTGTTTCTAATATGTCTATCTCACTGGGACAGCCCACCTTGCTCAAATTATTTCCCCTTATATAATTGTGCTAAAAATGAAAGGAAACCATTCCATGTGCTTTCCTCTTTGGATAACTCCCGGTTTCCTTGCAGATTCCTACAACGATAGCCCCTTTCATCCCAGACTCTCCTCTCTCCTCATTGCTCCTTCAGCAGCATGCGGTTCTGACTTAATGCTGTCCAGCACGTTTCTTGTGTGACGGAGGCGGCACTACCTTAGATTTGGTGTTGGGTTGTTTCCCCTTTCAGGAGAAAGTGCAGAGTGTGAAGCCGCTCCGCTTGGCTTTATCTGGAATGTAACTCAGGTGCCAGAAAGCGGCCCTTAATGTGGGTGATAACAGGGGCAGAAAACAGATAATAAGCGTCATGTGATTCTTCCACTGGTTTACGACATGTCGGTCTGATTGAAGGAAGGCCTGTCGGGAAAGGATTGTGTGGGGTGAAGGATATTGAGGCCCCTCCTGCACTTTGCTATCCAGCTGTCTGGTGATTAGCAAAGTTGAACATGATTATTAAAGCGCACTTTTGCATGGGGCACTGACTCATGTTACCTGGGCTGCTCCGGAGAGTTCACTGATCATCGCCTGCCTTTCAGTAGCCATTGTATTGTAAGATTAGTAGTTGAGAGCCTTTCTTTGGTCCAATCACCACAACCTCCCAGGCCGATGCCTCGCCCACTCAATGCACATTTAATTTTATTATTTGGATTGCCGGAAACCTCGCGGTGCTTTGCTCTGAGTGTTATGGTTCACCGGCAGTGGACTGAGTTCTAGTGACTGAATTGGGCCCGTTTCCGCGCTACATGTGATTGACCAATAAACGGGGGCTCTCGGTTTTCTTACCACTACGCGGGGTTTCAGTGAAAACTCATTCTTTTCCCCTGTCAGCTGAAGCGCATGCGCTCTTTAGATGGAACACTCGGATATTCAGCATAACACCGCGAGCTGGAGCTGGCACCATCCGCAGGGGAGAGTTCTCCACATCTGGATCATTCGCATCACGCTCCCGCTTATGGTCAGAGCTATCGCTGCTCCGTTGTTCAATCCCGGGTTTATTCTCCCTCAGCTCGTAGGTAATCCGGGCAATGAGATATTAAAGTGAGGCGTCACCTTCCCCCCTCTCGTTTTTTACCATTACAGTAACCCCTTTCGGAGCCAATACTTTCCATCATCTGTACAGGGCAGATTGAGTCCAGCTTGACATGGTGAAGTCTGTAGGTGTCAATTGAGGGACCATTAGTTGAGAACAGTCACTAAGCTGTGACACTCTCTGCTCCAGTGCTGATTGCAGATGAACGCGTTGTGAATCGGGGTCAGATTCCTTTCCTGTGCTAACCCAGGAGATTGTGATTATCAGCGGTTCAGTCCCACTGATGGAATGAGTACAACCCAACCCCACGGATCATTGTAAATGGACCGAACCACCGAGATACATGTGAGTGACGGGATTGGCCAGGATGGACTGGTTATGACAAGAAAATCATCACCATAGCCCAACCCCACTGATCATTGTAAATGGACCGAACCATCTAGATACATGTGAGTGACGGGATTGGCCAGGATGGACTGGTTATGACAACAGATTCATCACCATAGCCCAACTCCACTGATCATTGTAAATGGACCGAGCCACCTAGATACATGTGAGTGACGGGATTGGCCAGGATGGACTGGTTATGACAACAGATTCATCCCAACAGCCCAACTCCACTGATCATTGTAAGTGGACCGAACCATCTAGATATGTGTGGGTGACGGTCTGGCCCGGATGGACTGCTCATTACAACAAGAACTACGTTCATTTGTGTAGTGCATTTAACTTCTTAAAATACCCCAAGGCACGTCACTTGAGCGTAACCAGGTAAAATATGATAGCGAACAAAAGAAGGAGCCATGAGGACAGGTGACCAAAAGCGGGGTCAGAGGTAGGTTCTAAAGAGAGTCGTAAAGGAGGGAAATGGAGAGGCTTAGGGAGCGGATTCCAACGTTTTGGGCCTAGACAGCTAAAGGCCCGGCCTCCAGTGATGGGGGGAAGGAAGTGGAGGATACACAAGAGGCCAGAGAATGAACAATGGGAGGATCGTAGGTGGATCGTACAGCTGGAGGAGGTTACACAGATGGGGAGCGGCGAGGCCCAGGAGGGATTTGAACAGGAGAATGAGAATTTTAAAATCGAGACGTTGCTGGAACAGGATCCGATGTAATTCACCGAACAGAGGGTGATGTGTGAATGGGACTTGGTGCGAGTTCGGTTCTGTGCAGCAGAGTTTCGGGTGAGCTTCACAGTTTATGGAGGGTGGAAGATAGGAGTCGGGACAGGATCGCATTGGATAAAACAGGTCTCGAGGCGGCAAAGCCTGGAGGGATTTAGCGGCAGAAGGGGCGGAGCTGGGTGAGGTTACATGGTCTTTGTGATGGAGACGATCTGGGATCAGAAGGTCAGCTCAGGTTCAAATGGAAGACCGAGAATGTGAACAGTCTGTTTCAGCCTGAGACATTGGCCAGGGAGGGAGATGGAACCGATGGCTAAATGACGGAGTTTGTCGCTGGGATCAACGAGAATGGGATCAGTCTGCCCAATGTTTAATTGAAGGAAAAGTTGACTCATCCAGAACCGCATGTCAGTCAATAATTTGATATCACAGAACAAGTGATGGTGTGGAGAGAACTGTTGGTGAAGTAAGGAGATGCGTCGTCAGTGTATATATGGAAGTGGTCGCTAAGGGGCAGAATATAGATAGGAGGGCGAAATAATATAACCTTCGGGGACTCCAGAGGTAACGGTGCGAAAGCTCGAATATAAGGCATTGCAGGATATTCCTTGGCTTTGACTGCAAATGGAGGAGTGGAACCAGGTGACTGCAGTTCACTCAGCTGGAAAATGGAGGAATGGCGTTTGAGAAAGATGGTGTCGTCAACCGTGTCAAAGCCGGGAAGAATGAGAATGGAAAATGCACCATGGTTACAGTCCCATAATAATATCATTTGGGACTTCAATAAGGACGGTTTCAGTGCAGTGACAAGGGCAGAAACCTGACTGGAAAAATTCAAACATGGAGTTGCCAGAAATTTCTGGTAGATGACTATAACTTCAAGGCGAAAAATAAGAGATTAGAGATGGGGCGTAAGTTTGCAAAGACAGAGGGTCAATTGTGGATTTGTTAGGTCGGGGCGATGACGGCAGATTTGAAAGGGTGCGGAAAGTGCTTGAGCTGACGGAACCGTTCATAACATCAGCTAGCATGAGATCTAGAAATGGAAGCTAGGTGATCTGCAGTTCAGAGGGAATAGGGTCGGAAGAGCACGAGGTGTGGACAAAATGAGCTCGGAGAGGACACAACGGGAAATAGGGAACAAAGGGGAATTCCCGATAATACAGTAACTCTTTAATTCCAAATACAGAGCAGGCGATTTAGTGGAATACGCCAACTGTTAATTAGAAGTAGAATAAAGGTGACTTTAGTGGAGAACAGTCATTGTTATATTACAAATAAAGTACAGTGATACTTAGGAGAATACAGTAACTGTTTAAATATAAATGGGGAATAGGGGATACAGGGGAACACAGTAACTGTTTAATTATAAATGAGGAATGGGGGATATAGATGAGCAAAGTAACTGTTTAACTATAAATGTGGAACGGTGTATATAGGAGAACACAGTAACTGTTTAATTATAAATGGGGATGGGGATATTGGGGAGCAGAGTAACTGTTTCATTATAAATGGGGCGCGGTGGATATAGGGGAACAGAGTAACTGTTTAATTATAAATTGGGAATAGGGTATTATAGGGGAACTTAGTATCTGTTTAATTATAAACGGTGAATAGGGGGATTTAGGTGAACACAGTAATTGTTTAATTAGAATAAGAATAAAGTTGAATGTAGTGGAACACAGAAACTCTTTAATTAGGAATATAATAAAGTTTAATGTAGTGGAGCACAGTAACTGTATAATTATACATGGGGAATAGTGGGGTATAAGTGAAAATCGTAACTGTTTAATTAAAAATGGGGAACATGGGGATCAGGAACAGAGAACGGAGGAAGTTAGGGAAATAAAATATCTATTTAATTATAAATAGAGAACAGGAAATTTAGGAGAACACAGTACCGGTTGAATTAGAAATGGGACTCGTGGAACATGTATATAGATGGAGGACACAGGGGAACATAGTTACTGTTTAATAACAAATAGAATGCACGGAATGTCATGGAACCAAAGTATCTTTTCAATTAGAAACAGAGAAACCCAAGAGAAGACAACAACTGAATAATTAGAAACAGGGACAGGAGAATCACAACCATATGGGACTGGATTTGACACGGTAATGTAATGGGTAAATTGTTCATGCCTTTGCTCTCTATTTTACTTGCTGATATTCGATGATGTGGTTGATTACACATCGCCGTCTCACGATTGTAACTGGTTGCAGATATATCGCTGACTGATGGAATTAAAACCTCTGCCTGGTTCCTGACTCCTGCCTTAAATACAGTTGACCGGCTGAATCCAGTTAAATGAGAATGTGCCGATTACAAAAAAACTGCCCGCAATTCTCTATCACTTCCCAAAGAAACTGGATGCCAGCAGGATTGGCAGAGCCTGGGATCCACGGGAAATGAAACCAGGTGGCGTTTGGCTTTTTGAACCTCAGGATGACGCGAGACGTTCAAAATTGACGGCTAAAGGGGACGCTTAATCAGAATTAATAAAAAAAGCCCATTCACATTAAAAGAACTGAGGCTATTGTTAGATTAAGGGTTTCAATAAGGTTATTGAACATTGTAGTGAGGTGTGATCGGTTTATTCAGCATGCAGTACATGCAGTAGTATTAAACACACACTTAAAAGGCACACATTACAGACGCATCTGATGATGGTTGGTTGGGAATTCAAAAGCGTTTCAAATGCTCATTACAACAGATCGTTTTTATATATTTCTCTCACTCCCTCTACTTCGAAATCCACACAAATCTGTATTACATAAATATATGATAGTTAAAATTCAACTCAATATAAACGGTGAATTAATTTACATATATTCATCAATCACGATAGCTTTGCTTACTAAACAAGTTGTGTTTCTCCATTGAGCTAATAATTATTTCCACCTTAGTTCTTTATATAATCGATAGTTTCACTCTTGATCCGTATAATTACAATTCTACCAAGTGAAACATTCAATGATAAGTCTTGCTTTGTTTCTGTATCACTGATGTCAATTAAAAATGATGATGCAGGTCCAGACGAATTCCATTGCAGAAGTAACTCTTTCTCACACGTTATCAAAAGATTAAAGTTCTCTGAAACATTATGACTCACTTTGGGATGGCATGTCTGAAATTACATATCTGATTACTTCATCCTGCAACTGACCATTGCTGCAGGGTCTGCCCTGGCGCATCAGCCAGAGCAATCATATTTAGACTGACTTCTACTTCCCTACTTAACACGCAAGGGCTAAAGATTGAAATTACTGCAATATAAAGAGAAGCCAATACAGTATAACATTAACAGACTTCGGGACAGTCTGATTAACCTTATGCTCATAGTGTCCCCTCTGTTGGGGTTAGAGTATTTAAGGCCATCACTAAACAAAATCTCATCAGCACCAAATATGTATCTCGACCGACTCATTTGCGCAGATCTCTACCCATTGGTTTTACACGTGTTTTCATTCTCTAGAGACGAATTAACCATTTTACACAGTGGTGTTATCAGCGTGACTAACCATGTTATGACCCGTTCTTCTGCGCAACTTCATCAAATGTTCCGCATGCTGGTTGCTTCACGGGCCACACAACATTTCTGCTCACACAGCGATATCCCAAGATCACCCAGCACAAGATATCCGATACAAAACACTCCTGCCCTTTCTGGAAATCTATCAATGGATCGGGTGTCCGGAGGTGTTTCATTAGAATCTCTCCCTGCTTGTCCCGATGTTACACACAGTAAAAAGCTAACCAATACATTCTCCTCATTGTTCAGTACAAACAAGGACACAACCATTTCCCTCAGAAAGCTATCAATTGGTTATTGTAACTACACTTTCCTGACTTTTACTATATTGTCTATTAATATCAGGTTACTCCGGTGATTTAAGTAAAACAGGGACGGGTACTGATAGATAGTATCAGACTGCTTCCATTAATTGAGGGATCTGTAAAAAATGGCCAACGATTAAATAATAACCGTAAGAAATTTAGAACTGAGGGTTGGTGACACCTCTGTACATGGAAAGTTGAGGAACTGTGGATTTACCGGAGGCAAAAATTATATCAATATTCAATTGTACAGATGGATGAATACAAAAATATTGAAGGGATGTTGAGAAAGAGCGGGTACAGTGATTGGAAGTAATTGTTAGGGTGGAGTGTAATCGCCGACTAGGACTGGTTGGGTCGAATAGTCTGCTCCCCTGTCATAGCATTCCAACATGTTGATGACCCGTTGAAATTTTAAGTAAATATCTGTGAACAAGATGTCTATTGTCACATTGACGAGTCAATTTCCTACTGTCTCCATCATTTGACACTGATCAAGAGACAGGGCCCCGTTCTATTGGTCCAGGAGACACTGGGCGGGGCGGAGTCTGATGGGGAGACAAGCGCCTGCAACATTCAAACCGAGATTATAGAATTACAAATAACCACCATTGTAACACATTGTTTCTACATTAACGGAAACTGTATATATTTATTAAACTGGAGCGTCTCATTGCAGTACCTGCGGTGTGAGGCAGTTATCGCTGACGCCCACATGTTCCACTCCACTGCTAAAGCTCAGTCATGACTGTTCTCTTTGGATCTTGAGCGGGAAGCGCGCTGTTTTAGCGGAATCGATTCTGTTCACCCGGTGAAAGCAGCAGACATCAAACACACTGCACACAGTGGAAGAAATGTTCTCTGATAACTGTTTATTTTAACAACAACAACCCATTTCCTTCTTAAAGGACAGACGGCTAATCTAAAATGGAACACCTGCTGTAATTTAACTCTAGTTAGGACAGGATGCTTTAGATAACTTTTTTATTTTTCAACCAAAAAATGTGCAAGGCCATTTCACCACATTCTTCAGCTCTTCCCTGAATTTACTTTGGGTAGCTGCATAAATGCATGTATTTGTACAGGAACTCAAATACATGAGCATATATCCGGTTTCAGTGGCAATATAGGCAGGAGCTGCATAATCACCTCGATACTGCGCGGTGTTTGTTAGTCTGGTAGTTAAAAAACTAACGATAGCTGTTAGCCACAACAATATAAAACTGCCCGATACACTGAACAGTAAAATAATGGATTTCCTTCGGTTCTTCATCTCTGGATCGCTCTGATTCTCACTGCTGTGACCCCGGAGTCCCCTGCGGGCTCTACTGGCCACTAAAATGCGTCTGACTGTCAAACAATTAAATAGTAATATCAAAGCGAAAGCAAGCCAGGCAATGAAAATACTTTCCAACCAGGAGTATGCTGCACCTGCAGGCGATGAAAAAAACTCCTCTCCAGCGCGGCAACCCCAGTGAACATTGTGAATTATTCTCTCAGGTTCATATGCAAACCAAAAAGGGAGGCTCTGTAAACAGATCAGGAGAGAGACCGTTGTTATAATCGCGGCCGCAGTTCTCACTGTGCAATACTTTGTTTTAAACTTCTCACAACATATAGCTACAAATCGGTCAAATGTGAACGAGACTGTAAACCACACCGACACATACAGGGTGACACATTGCATGTACATAATGATCTTACAGACGGCAGTGTAGGACAGGAAGGAATGTGGAAAGTGATGACTGATAATGCGGTTCACTAATATATTGATGATCATTACCAGTAGATCTGCTGTTGCCATGGCCACCATGTAAACAGAGATACATTTGGAAAGGCCGCAGTTTCCTCTGGAGAGAATCAGGATTGTCAGTAGGTTCGCTGTGAGAAAGAGGCGGAAGAGGTCAATAACGCAGACACTCGGATAAGTCTCACAGCTTATTGTGGGGAAATGTTCAGTACTGTCCCTATTCAGCGTTATGCGCATGGATTTTTTAACATTAATATAAGCGCGGATAAAGACACTTCATTTAAAGAAATGAAATCATTGATTATTCAATATCGAGGGACTGAAAACCGCCGTCCTTCCAGCAAACTTCAGTCAAGTATTAAATATAATTCCACGGCAATTCATGGAGAGATATAATTCAAATAAAACATTCAGCTGAGAGAAAACAGTTCAATTTAATTCAAAACGCTGCCGAGAGGAGGGGAGCAGCTCCCCGAGCAACAATTATTTATCAAATTACCTTCCAAAGTACAGTCTTGGGTGGAGGTGGCGAAGTGCCAGGAATGATCAACTTAAAATAGACAGAGTACAAAGGTATGAATCGGATGGTTGCTATGGACAATGAGCAACACCGTCTTCAGTGATCTATGTACTGTAGGAGGGGCCGGGGAATCCGCCTCGCCCTCCCTCAGTATAGGGATGACAGTTGAGCGCCCGGTGCCCACGATCTAGCGACCAGAACAGCGCCTCAGCGGCCGCGCGGAGTGGCATGATTCCCGCTGATATTCACCGACTGATCACGGTGGATCAATGATTCTGCAATGAGGACATTCTCGGAATCTGTTACAATAACACTGAGATAGTCAACAACTATTAGACAGCAGGATACATTGACTTACCGGGTACACCGAAGGCTGCGAGCATATAGTAGTACATGTCCCTTATCTGTAGAAGTATTGGCCGTATCATTTTTTTGAAGAATGTGTGAATTCTGTCCTGCTTTACGGTTCCGACTGGAGTTTATCTGAGATCCCTAAATGCTCCCAATTTATACAAAATTAATTGCCCCGGTGAGAAAATCAGGTGACACAATAAGTGGCGTTAGTTACAGTCACTTAACAAACAAGGAGCGATTTTCCACTTTAGTGCGCCCGGGCCACCACTGGGGAAATTGTAAAGCTCAGTCCATGAAACTCATTCCATTAAAATTATTGAGCGGAAAGTAATCCCAGAGAGAATTTTTTCTGTGCATACCCCCTGAACGCTGAAGGGAACATCCCTCCCGGACACCGCGTTAGTTCTTGTGATCTCATTTTAATTCTCTGAAAACATCAGTCATCCATTGCATAAATTAAATTTGTTATGTACTCTTATGATTACTAGTGGTGACTCAGCTCGAACATGGCTGGTGATGATCCTACTTTAGTACAAACAATAATGACCATATTCTAACATTCATGGTGGTGATGTTATTCTAACATTACTGGTGGTGAATCTACTCCAACATTAGCAGTGGGGACGCTACTGTAACATTACCGGTGGTGACATTAATATAGCATTACAAAATCTGACCACACTCGAACACTACTGGTGATGCCCTACTCTAACATTACTGATGGTGATCACACTTTAACGTTACTGATGGTAGCTATTGGCTAACATTAATTGTGTTGGCCCTATCGTAACATTACTGGCGGTAATCCTATTCAAATATTATTGGTGATGACCCTACACTAACATAACTGGTGGTGATACTACTCTGAATTTACTGGCGGTGATCCTATTCAAACATTACTGGTGGTGACCCTACTCTAACATTAATGCTGATGACCTTATTCTATCATTAATGATGGTGGCCCCAATCTATCCTTACTGGTGGTGACACTACTCTAACATCATTGGTGGTGACCCTACTCTAACATTACTGGTGGTGACACTACTCTAACATCACTGGTGGTGAACGTACTCTAACATTACTGGTGAAGACCCATCTCTAACATTACT
The DNA here is from genome assembly GCA_030390025.1 of Squalus acanthias. Classification (NCBI taxonomy): domain Eukaryota; kingdom Metazoa; phylum Chordata; class Chondrichthyes; order Squaliformes; family Squalidae; genus Squalus; species Squalus acanthias. Next base: position 87,183 of record JASTWF010000176.1, read on the forward strand.
GGTGGTGACTCTACTCTAAGATTTCTGGTTGTGAACCCACACTATTGTTACTGGTGGTGACCCTACTGTAACATTACTGTCGCTGACCCTACGCTTACATTACTGGTGATGACCCGATCCTACTCTAACTTTACTGTGGTGAATCTACTCTAACATTACTGGCGATGATTCTATTGTAACGTTTCTGGTGTTGATGTTAATTTAACATCAATAGTCGTGACCCGCACTAACATTAGTGATGGTGAAGCTATTCTAATTTTACTGATGTTGACACTACTAAAACGTTAATGGCAGCAATCGTAGTGTAATATTACTTGTGTTATTCTACTCTTAGACTGATGGTGACCCGAATCTTACATTAGTGGTGGTGACATTACTCCAATATTATTGGTGATGCATCTAATCTAACATTGCGTGTGGTCTCCATGCTCTGACGTTACTGATGAGTACTGTACTCTAATATTACTGCTGGTGATCGCACTGTAAAATTAATAGTGTTAATCCTTTTCTAACATGGTGGTGATAATAATCTAACAATTACGCGGCGACCCACTCTACATTTACTGATGGTAACTATACGCTAACATTAATGGTGTTAGCCCTATCCTATCATTACTGGCGGTAATCCTATTCAAATATTATTAGTGTTGACCCTACACTAACATTAAGGTGTGGATAGTACACTAATATTAATGGCGGTGATCCTATTCTTTGATTACTGGTGGTGACCATACTCTAACATTAATGGTAATGACCTGATTCTAACATTACTGATGTTGGCCCTACTCTATCATTACTGTTGGTGAGTCGATCCTAACATTCTGGTGATGACCCTACTCTAACATTACTGCTGGTGACCCTAATCTAACAGTACTGTTGGTGACCCTAACCCTAACATTACTGGTGGTGACTCGACACTACCATTACTGGTGGTGATCCTACTTCAACATTGCTGGTAGTGTCCCTGCAGTAGCATAATTGTGTTGACCCTACACTATCATTACAGCTGGTGACCCTAATCTAACATTATTAGTGGTGACCCTATACTAACATTACTATTGGTGACCCTACAGTAACATTTCTGGTGATGACTCTACTATATCATTACTGGTGGTCATCCTACTCTAACATTACTGGTGGCGAGCCTACTCTATCATTACTTTTGGTGACCCTACTCTAAAATTAATGGTGGTGACCCTACTCTAACATTACTAGTGGTGACCCTACACTAACCTTACAGGTGGTGACACTACTCTAAGATTACTGGTTATGAACCCACACTATTATTACTGGTGGTGACCCTACTGTAACATTACTGTCGCTTACCCTACGCTTACATTACTGGTGATGACCCGACTCTAACATTACTGGTGGTGTCTCTACTCTAACATTATTGGCGGTGATTCTATTCTAATATTACTGGTGATGACGCTACTCTAATATTACTGTTGAAGACCCTTCTTTATCATTACTGGTGGTGTCTCTACTCTAAAATTATTGGCAGTGATTATATTCTAATATTACTGGTGATGACCCTACTCTAAAATTACTGATGGTGATGCTACTCTAACATTACTGGTGATGACCCTACGCTACCATTTCTGGTGGTGACACTACTCTAACATTACTGGTGGTGACCCTACAATAACATTACTGCTGATGACCCTACTTTATCATTACTGGTGGTGACCCTACTCTAACATTTCTTGGTGGCAACCCTACTCTAAATTTACTGGTGAGGACCCGACTCTAACATTACTGGTTTTGACTCTACTCTAATATTACTGGTGATGACCCGACACTAACATTACTGGCGATGACCCTACTCTATCATTACTGTTGATGACCCTGCTCGAATATAACCTGTGATGACCCTACTCTATCATTACTGGTGGTGACCCTACTCTATCATTACTGGTGTTGACCCTACTCTAACAGTACTGGTGATGACCGTACTCTAATATTACTGGTGATGACCCTACTCTAATTTTAACTGTGATGACCCTACTCTATCATTTATGGTGGTGACCCTGCTCTATCATTACTGGTGGTGACCGTACTCTAACATTACTGGTTGTGAGCCTACTCTATCGTTACTGGTGGTGACCCTACTCTAACATTACTGGTGGTGACCCTACTCTAACATTAATGGCGGTGACACTAATCTAACATTACTTGTGGCGACCCGACTCTAACATTACTGGTGTTGATGTTAATTTAACATCAATAGTCGTGACCCCGCACTAATAATAGTGATGGTGAATCAACTCTAATTTCACTGCTGCTGCCACTACTAAAACGTTAATGGCGGCAACCCTACTGTAATATTACTTCTGTTTATTCTACTCTAAGACTTATGGTGACCCGAATCTAACATTAGTGGTGTTGTCCTTACTCCAATATTATTGGTGGAGCATCTGCTCTAAATTTACATGTGGTCTCCATACTCTGACGTTACTGATGAATACTGTACTCTAACATTACTGCTGGTGATCGCACTCTAAAATGAATAGAGTTACTCCCATTCTAACATGGTGGTGATAATAATCTAACTATTTGGCGGTGACCCACTCTAACTTTACTGATGGTAACTATACTCTAACATTAAAGGTGTTTGCCCTATCCTATCATTAATGGCGTTAATCCTATTCAAATATTTTTGGTGATGACCCTGCGCTAACATTACTGGCGGTGATCCTATTCTATCATCAATGATGGTGACCCTACTCTAACATTAATGGTGATGACCTTAATCTAACATTACTGATGCTGGCCCCACTCTATCATTACTGGTGGTGTTCCTAATTTAACATTTCTGGGGATGAACCTACTCTAACATTAGAATTGGTGACCCTACTCTAACATTACTGGTGCTGACCCTACTCTAACATTACTGGTGGTGACCCTACACAATCATTACTGGTGGTGAGGCTTTTCTAACATTACTGGCGTTCACCCCACTCTAACATTACTGCTCGTGATTCTACTTTAACATTATTGGCGATGATTCTACTCTAATATTACTGGTGATGACTCTACTCTATCATTACTGGTGGTGACGATAATTCATCATTACTGGTGGTGATCCTACTGTAACATATCTCGTAGTGACCCTACACTAACATTACTGGTGGTTACTCTACTGTAACATATCTCGTGGTGACCCTACACTAACATTACTGGTGGTTACTCTACTGTAACATATCTCGTGGTGACCCAACTCTATCATTACTGGTGGTGAGACTACTCCAACATTATAGGCGGTGATTCTATTCGAATATTACTACTGATGACCCGACTCTAACATTACTGGTGGTGATCCTACTTTGTCATTACTGGTTGTGACCCTACTCTAACATAACTCGTGGTGACCCGACTCTACCATTACAGGTGGTGACCCTACCCTAACATTACTGGTGGTGACTCTACTCTATCATTACTGGTGGTGAGCCTACTGTAACATTACTGTCGGTGACCCTACGCTTACATTACTGCTGATGACCCGACTCTAACATTACTGGTGATGTCTCTACTCTAACATTATTGGCGATGATTCTATTCGAATATTACTAGTGATGACCCTACTCTAATATTACTGATGATGACTCTGCTCTATCATTACTGGTGTTGACCCTACTGTATCATTAATAGTGGTGACCCTACTCTAACATATCTCATGGTGACCCTACTCTAACATTACTGGTGGTGACTCTGCTCTAACATATCTCGTGGTGACTCTACTGTATCATTACTAGTGGTGACCCTACTCTAACATATCTCGAGGTGACACTCCTCTAGCATTACTGGTGTTGAGACTACTCTAACATTATTGGCTGGGATTCTATTCGAATATTACTGATGATGACCCTACTCTAATATTATTGGTGATGACGCTAACCTATCATTAATGTTGTTGACCCAACTCTAACATTACTGGTGGAAAGCCTACACTATCGTTACTGGTGGTTACCCTATTCTATCGTTACTGGCGGTGACCCTTATCTAACATTGCTGGTGTTGATGTTAATTTAACATCATTAGACGTGACCCGCACTAACATTAGTGAGGTTTAATCTACTCTAATTTTACTGCTGTTGACACAACTAAAACGTTAATGGCAGCAATGCTACTGTAATATTATTTGTGTTTATTCTACTCTAAGACTGATGGCGACCCGAATCTAACATTAGTGGTGGTGACCTTTCTCCAATATTACTGGTGGTGCATCTACACTAACAGTACATGTGGTCTCCATACTCTGACGTTACTGATGAGTACTGTACTATAGCATTACTGCTGAGGAACGCACGCTAAAATTAATAGCGTTAATCCTATTCTAACATGATGGTGATCATAATCTAACAATTTGACGGCGACCCATTTTAACTTTACTGATGGTAACTATACGCTAGCATTAATGGTGATGACCCTCCTCTAACATTACAGGCGGTGGTCCATTTACAGCATTATTCGTGGTGACCATACTCTAACATTAATGGTGATGACATTACTCTATCATTACTGGTGGTGGACCTACACTATCTTTACTGGTGCTGATTCTATTCTAACATTTCTGGAGGTGTTCCTACTCTAACATTACTTGTGTTTACCCTACTCTTACATTACTGGTGGTGACCCTGCCCTAACATTACTGGTGGTGATTCTACTCTATCATTACTGGTGCTGACCCTACACTAACACTACTGGTGGTGACCCTACTGAAACATTACAGGTGGTGACCCTACTCTAACGTTAGTAGTGGCGAACCTATACTAGCATTGCTAGTGATGACCCTACACTAACATTACTGGTGGTGACTCTACTCTATCATTAGCGGTGGTGATCCTAGACTAACATTAATGCGGGATGACCCTAATCTAATATTATTCTGGTGACCCTACTCTATCATTACTGGTGGTGACCCTACATTATCATTACTGGTGGTAACCGTACTTTATCATTACTGGTGTGACCCTACTCTAACATTATCAGTGTTGACCCTACACTAACATTACAGGGGGTGACCCTACTCTAACATTACAGGTGGTGACCCTATACTAACTGTCATGAATCTTGTCATTCATGTATGAAGTAATACTGGGCGGACTGCTGATGGCGCTGTCCAGGGAGAGTAAAAATACTCGGTCATGGGCCCAGCTTGCTAAGGATATTCCTCAACAGGAACAAGAAAAAGGACACAACTAGATCTCCATGTTGAAGAACAGTTGATTACAGCTTTGTTCAACGCTTGGACCAAGTGCCTAGTAGTTTTCCTACGTCAATTTAATCAACTGAAACCTGCTCCACGCTCTGAGTAGTTTTGGGAACAGACGGCTATGACTCAAACGGTAGAAGGGAATCAGAGATATTAATCAATCCATCATGGAGAAACTACTCCGACTCGCTCGTCTTGACCTGGGCCCGAATTCACCTACAACTGCTAAGGTATGGAAACACTGGTATCGTACCTTCAGCAAGTACCTCCGGGCCTGTGGTGAGAACGTTCCTGATAAGTTAGAGATACTTGCCAGTTATGTATCCCCTTATGTGTTTGACTATATCGAAGAGTGTGTAAACTATGACTCCACTATCCGAATATTACAGCAACTATATGTTAAGGCCCCAAACGAATTTTTTGCTCCCCACCTACTGGCCACAACTCGACAACAAACCGGGGTATCACTTGACAAATTCCTTCAAAAGCTTAGCTGGCTCAGCAAAGATTGTAATCTCAAGGCTGTCTCAGCTGAGCAGTACCAGGAGGGTTAATTCGTGATTCTTTTATTAATGGCATTGCGTCTCCCTTCATACGCCAGCATCTGCTGGAGAATAAAACCCTCGAGTTACCAGTTGCCTATGACCAGGCATATTCTCAATACTTGGCAAAAAAAATGCAGATGCCTTTCTTTTACCACATGCACGGGCTGCTGCTATCACTTTTAGTGACACCTCTGATAAGCCTCAGGCGGAACCCCTCACTGATGACGACTCTATCCTAGCTGATGACGACCCTACCCTAGCGGCATCTTGGCAATCTATAAGTAAGTGTTTCTTCTGTGGTGGTGCATTTCCTTATAGGAAATTTTGTCCTGCTCGTAATGCAATCTGCAATCAATTGTAAGAAAGGCCACTTCTCGAAAGTATGTCAGTCAAGAGGCACGACTAATGTTACTGCTGTCATCTATAAAGCTGCTCCTCCCCCAAGAGCCACTCCTAATGTTACAGCTGTCAAGGATAAAACTGCCCCTCCTCCCATGACAGCTGTCTTCCCCAAAGACTGTCCCATGCAGCCACAAAGGTTTCGGTAAATGGACACATTTTGAGTGCATTATTCGACTCATGCAGCTCTGACAGCTTCATCAGTAAGCAGGCTGTCAGTAAGTTAAAACTGCGTATTTACGCATCGGACAGGGAAATTGCAATGGCACTGACGACACTGAGCACTAACTCTACCTGCTTTTGTCTTTTCGACCTTATTCTTAATGTCCACACTTATTTCTCTACCCGGCTCGGGGTGCTCAAAAACCTATGCAGTGATGTGCTCCTGGGACAGGATTACCAGACACAACACGAAAGACTCACTTTCGAGTTTGGAGGATCAAAGACAGAGCTTACTATTTCCAAAGTACCGTTTTGTGCACTTTCGGCGGCTTCACTCGACGAGCCCTCCTTGTTTGCCAATCTTTCCCCCCGATGTAAGCACATAGCCACTAAATCACGACGTTTCAGCCAAGATGACCTTTCCTTTATCGAGGCAGAGATCTCTCGCCTTCTAGCTGACGGTATCATTGAGCCATGTTCATCTTCCTGGCGGGCTCAATGAAACTTATAAAATTCTAACAGGACTAGACAGACTAGATGCAGGAAGGATGTTCCCGATGGTCGGGGAGTCCATAACTAGGGGTCACTGACTAAAGATAAGGGGTAAGCCATTTAGGACTGAGATGAGGAGGAATTTCTTCACCCAGAGAGTGGTGAAACTGTGGAATTCTCTACCACATAAGGCAGTGGAGGCCAATTCATTAAATATATTCAAGAAGGAGTTAGATATACTTCTTAAGGCTAAAGGGATCAAGGGATATGGGGAAAAGGCAGGGACAGGGTACTGCATTTGGATGATTAGCCATGATCTCATTGAATGGCGGAGCAGACTCGAGGGGCCGAAAGGCCTACTCCTGCTCCTATCTTCTATGTTTCTATGGGCTCAAGTCGTCGTTGTTAAAAATTCTCTGAAGCAACACAATAAACGTCTTTGCATCGACTACTCGCAAACTATTAACCAGTATACCGACCTGGATGCCTACCCACTACCACGCATCGATGACATGGTCAATAACCTTGCTAACTACAAGGTATTTTCAACTTTTGACTTAAAGAGCGCATACCATCAAGTACCAGTAAAGGAATCTGACGAAAGGTATACGGCTTTTGAGGCCAATGGTCTGCTTTACCAGTATCGTCGCCTTCCATTCGGGGTCACCAATGGGGTGGCCGTCTTTCAACGGGCAATGGATAGCCTAGTCAAACAGAAGAACTTAACAGACACTTTTCCATATCTTGGTAATATCACCATTGCTGCTCATGTTCAAAAGGAGCATGATGCCAACCACCAGAAATATCTTGATGTTCTCCGTCGTCGCAACTTAACATTAAATGAGTCCAAATCTGTGAAATCAGTACCATCAGTCAACATCCTTGGCTACTGGGTGGGCAATGGTGTCATGAAACCGGATCCGGAGCGACTTTGTCTGCATCAGGAGCTCCCTCCTCCTTCGAATCTCAGCTCTCTTCCTCGGGCCCTCGGCATGTTCGCCTATTATGCGAAGTGGATACCTCACTTTTCCGACAACATCCAGCCCCTGCTTCACGCAAAGTCATTTCCGTTGGAGTCGAGGGCTAGTTCAGCATTCGACCTCCTCAAGCAACAACTGGAAAAAGCCATCGATGAAAATGTCCCTTTCGTGGTCGAGTGCGATGCATCGGAGGTGCGATCTTGGCTACCTTGAATCAAGGCGGTCGACCCGTTGCCTTTCTGTCTAGAACTTTGCAGGGTAGCGACCTCCATTACCCTCCTGTTGAGAAGGAGGCTATGGCTATCATTGAGGCACTGTGTAAATGGAGTCACTTTCTCACCCATCGCCATTTCACGCTCATAACCGATCAGCGCTCGGTGGCCTTTATGCTGGATAACCGGAAATGCACTAAAATCAAGAATAACAAAATACAGCTCTGGAGGATGGAATTGGCCGCTTTTGGCTACACCATACTAGCTTGACCCGGCAAGGAGAATGTGGCCCCTGATACCCTCACGCTTGCATTCTGCTCTTCCATATCAACTTCGACTCTTGCGGATCTTCATACTGACTTATGCCATCCTGGCGTTACCCGTATGTTGCACTTTGTGCGATCTAAAAATCTCACATTTTCTACAGAAGACATGAAAAGAACATGCTGCACTTGTAGAATTTGATCGTAATTAAAACCGCAATTCTTTCATCCGTCGGATGCCTCACTCATACACGCTACACAGTCTATGCAGCAATTCAGCATTGACTTTAAAGGACCACTGCCTTCCTCAACGCGAAACACTTACTTGCTTACTATGGTAGACGATTATTCACGCTTTCCCTTTGCTTTTCCCTGATCCAATATGCTTACATCCACAGTGATCAAATGCCTCGATCAGGTCTTTTCCCTTTTTGCGGTATGGCCAATTTCATCCACTCTGATCGGGTTCCCTCCTTCATGTCAAGGAAACTCAAAAGTTATCTTTCCCAATGCAGAATCGCCACAAGTAAAACGACACCATATCATCCGATTGGAAACGGACAGTTTGAGAGATACAATGCTATAATTTGGAACACAGTTCGTCTTGCACTCAGATCCCGCAATCTACCAGACCAGCAGTGAGAAACTATGCTCCCTGACGCGTTCTCCATCCACCAATGTTACTCCTCACGAACGATTCTTCGGTTTCCAGCATCGCTCCACTCATGGGACGTCCCTACCATCATGGTTGGCAGCTCCTGGCTCCGTGCTGCTTCGAAGATTCGTCCTATCCTCCAAGAGTGATCCCCTCGTAGATGAGGTGGAACTAACGGATGTCAAGCCTACATATGCATACGTACGGTACCCTGATGGCCGGGAGTCCACAGTTTCACTTTGGGATCTGGCTCCCTGCCCAACCGGTCCGACGGACCCAATCGATAGAGAGATCCGTATTAACGACACCGATACTCCGCGCTCCTCCGAGGATGACGCCTTATGCTGGACATCAAGGGATCTATCAGCTACTTTGCTGGATCAACCCGGGGAACAGAGCGCTCCCCGCCGGATGGCCACCCGAAGCCAGGACGCCGGTCAATCACCAGCTACTGAGCAGGATGAAGCCAGCTCTGCACCGGTGGGGACCCGCACCCGGAGCCACGATCTCCCCAGTCCCCCTCAGGTGGATCGAGGCAACACGAGCTCTGTCAGCCTGCCGGTACGAACCAAGTGACTCAGCGACCAAAACACAGTCCGAGGAGATGTGCCTTCCGGCCTCCAATGGAAATCCAAACGACTGCGTCTAATCTTAGTCCGGCTAATTCGGTAGAAGGAAGCCGCCGGACTTCCAAACTTTCAGGCGGGAAGAATGACATGAATCTTGCATGAAGTAATACTGGGTGGCCTGCTGGTGGCGCTGCCCAGGGAGAGTATAAATACTCGAGCATGAGCCCAGCTTGCTTAGGACATGCCTCAACAGGAAGTAGAAAAAGGACACAACCTAGATCTCCATGTTGAAAACCAGAGGATTAAAGCTTTGTTTAATACTTAGAGCAAGTGCCTAGTAGTTTTCTTACATCAATAAGTATATTAAGAGCAAGAGGATAACCAGGGAAAGAGTAGGGCCCATTCGGGACCAAAGTGGCAATCTGTGTGTAGAGCCGGAAGATGTAGGTGAGGTTTTAAATGAATATTTTGCATCTGTGTTCACTATGGAGAAGGACGATGTACGCATATAAATCAGGCAGGGGGATTGTGATATACTTGAACAAATTAGTATTGAGAGGGAGGAGGTACTAGTGGTTTTAGTGGGCTTAAAAGTGGATAAATCCCCAGGCCCTGACGGGATGTATCCCAGGCTGTTTATGAGGCAAGGGAGGAGATTGCAGGGGCTCTGACACAAATTTTCAGAACCTCTCTGGCACAGGGGAGGTGCCAGAGGACTGGTGAACAGCTAACGTCGTACAATTGTTCAAGAAGGGTAGTTGGGATTAACCAGTGAATGACTAGTCAGTGACCCTAACATCAGTGGCAGGGCAATCATTGGAGCAATTCTGAGGGACAGAATTAGTCTCCACTTGGAGAGGTAGGGATTAATCAGCGATAGTCAGCATGGCTTTGCCAGGGGGAGATCATGTCTGATCAATTTGATTGGATTTTTCGAGCCGTGACTAGGTGTGTGGATTAGGGTAGTGCAGTTGATTGAGTCTACATGGAATTAAGTAAGGCATTTAACAAAGTCCCACATGGGAGACTGGTCAAGAATGTAAGAGTCCATGGGATTCAGGGCAATTTGGCATGTTGGTTCCACAATTGACTTAATGGCAGGAGGCTGAGGGTGTTGATCGAAGGTTGTTTTTGTGACTGGAAGACTGTGTCCAGTGGTGTACCGCAGGGATCGGCGCTGGGTACATTGCTGTTTGTAGTGTACATTAATGATTTAGATATGAATGTAGGAGGTATGATCAGTAAGTTCGCAGGTGACACAAAAATTGGTGGATTGTTAAATAGCGAGGAGGGAAGCCTCAGGCTACAGGACGATATAGGACAGGTTGGTTAGATGGGCAGAACAGTTGCAATTGGAATTTAACCCTGAAAAGTGAAAGGTGATGCATTTTGGGAGTACAAACAAGGCAAGGGAATACACAATGAATGGTAGGATCCTAGGAAAGACAAAGGATCAGTGGGCACCTTGGTGTGCATGTATATAGATCCCTGAAGGCAGCAGGACAGGTCGACAAGGTGGTTAAAAAGGCATATGGGATACTTGCCTTCATTAGCCGAGGCATAAAATATACGAGCAGGGAGGTTATGATCGAGCTGTACGAAACGCTAGTTAGTACACGGCTGGAATACTGTGTGCAGTTCTGTTCACCACACTATATGATGGATGTGATTGCATTGGAGAAGTTGCAGAGGAGTTTCACAAGGATGTTACCTGGGCTGGAGCGCTTCAGCTATGAAGAGAGACTGGACAGGCTGGGATTGTTTTCCTTGGAGAAAAGAAGGCTGAGGGGGGACCTGATTGAGGTGTACAAAATTATGAGGGGCATAGATAGGGTAGATAGAAAGGAACTTGTCCCCTTAGTAGAGCGGTCAATAACCAGGGGGCATAGCTTCAAGATAAGGAGTAGGACGTTTAGAGGGGATTTGAGGAAAAAGTTTTTCACCCAGAGGGTGGTTGGAATCTGGAACTCACTGCCTGAACGGGTGGTAGAGGCAGAAACCCTCACAACATTCAAGAAGCATTTAGATGAGCACTTGAAACGCCATAGCATACAAGGCTACGGACCAAGTGCTGGAAAATGGGATTAGAATATACAGGTCTTGATGGCCAGCGCTTTGAAGGAGCACGGTCACTAGTAGTGTAAATGTAGGAGTATCACTAGTAACGGAGGAGCACTGTTATTTCCAGTGTATTTATAGGGGTACCACTAATACAAGAGCATCATGGTCACACCTAGTTTTAGTGTAGCGGTACTACTTGTACCGGAGGAGCACGGTCACCGCTAGTGTTAGAGTAGGTTAGCAATAGTGCAGAATGAGCATGGTCAACACTAGTGTTAGTGTAGGTTACCACCAGTTTAGGAGGAGCACGGTTTACATTAGTGTTAGTGTAAGTTACCACTAGTGTAGGTAGAACACGGTCAACACTAGTGTTAGTGTAGTGATTCCATGAGCACCGGAGGAGGACGGTCACTGTAAGTGTAAGTGTAGGCATGCCACTAGTGAATGCTCCTCTGTAGTGTAGGTGTACGTACAACAAGTACCAGAGGATCAAGGCCACATAAAGTGCCAGCACAGCTTGTTGAGTAGCACGTGTACGTGTCGGGGACCACAAGTACGGCAGGAGCACGGTTAAATCTGGTCTTAGTGCAGGGGTTCCACTAGTACCGAAGGAGCACTGTCAAACTTAATGTAAATATAGGGATACCACTCGTACCGGAGGAGCACAGTCACATCTAGTGTAAGTGTAGGGTTACCACTGGTACTGGAGGACAATTTTCACTACTGGTGCAATTTTACTGATAACTCTTTTACCAGAGGAGCTTGCACAAATCTATTGTAAGTGTAGGGGTAGCACTGGGACAGGATGGGCACGATCACATCTAGTGTAAGTGTAGGGGTAGCACTGGGACAGGAGGGGTACGGTCACATCCAGTGTAAGTGTAGGGTTAACACTGACACAGGAGGGGCACGGTCACATCTAGTGTAAGTGTAGGATTAACACTGGGACAGGAGGGGCACGGACACATCTAGTCTTAGTGTAGGGGTAACACTGGGATAGGAGGGACACGATCACATCTAGTGTAAGTGTAGGGGTAACACTGGGACATGAGGGGCAGGGTCACATCTAGTGTAAGTGTAGGGGTAACACTGGCACACGAGGGGCACGGACACATCTAGTGTAAGTGTAGGGGTAAAACTGGGACAGGAGGGCCACGGTCACATCTAGTGTAAGTGTAGGGGTAACACTGGGACATGAGGGGCACGTTCACATCTAGTGTCAGTGTAGGGGTAACACTGGGACATGAGGGGCAGGGTCACAGCTAGTGTCAGTGTAGGGATAACACTGGGACAGGAGGGACACGTTCGCATCTAGTTTCAGTGTAGGGGTAACACTGGGACAGGAGGAGCAGATGCTCATATAGTGTATGAGGGGGGTTTCCACTAGTACCGGAGGAGCTCTGTCAATAGTAGTGTTAGTGTAGTGCTACCACTATTACCATAGCAGCACGTTCAACTCCAGTGTAGGGATGGTACTAGTGCCTGATGAGTACGGACACATCTAGCGTAAGTGTACAGTGCCAGTAGCCCAGGAGGAGAACTGTCACCTCGAATGCTGCCGGACTGGGTTCATCACCAATATCGCACGATGTGATTCTGGAGGAGTTGGTGCACTAGGAATGAATCAAGGGCAGGGTCATGACAATTATTGCCTGGGAAGCTTCCTTCAACAGGCCTGCAGGAATAGGGTCAGAAATAGTCCTTGGAGAATGCACTTCATACACGTAGACAATGTTTTAAATCTGCATATTTTTTCTAATTGTCCAACAACAATTTCACATATTTCTCTTAAACTGACGTATCAGATAAAGAAACAACGTACCTGAGTCTATTTGTTAAATGACTGTAACTAATGCTAATTATGATTGAACCTGATTTACTCGCTGGAGAATTGATGTGTGTATAAATATAGGTTCCCTTCCATTGCCTCAGCCGTGCGCCAGTCAGAGTCTTTCAGCTCCTACAGAATTCATCCATTCTCACAGAAAAAGGGGCGAACAACTATTCTGCTGATCACAGAGATGTACTACCCGATTCTCGCGGCCGTCGGTGTCCCCGGTGAGCCATTGTAACCTGTTTGTTGTTAATCGGTGTTAATTGTATTCATGTACATAAAGCCTGTTTGAGAAGGAAACGAGTCTTCCAGATTTCAGCAGTATACAAATCCGATAACCTTACTGATTTTGCAATGTTCTTTGAAGCTCCAACACAAGGATTTCATCGGATTTCCGGACCGTCTTGTCCCCCCGTGCAGAGTGAGCGCTGCAGCAGCTCATTAAAATGTGTGGATGGGTTTCCCAGGTAATGGCTTCAATACTAATCCTGTTCTCACACCGCTCCCTATTGATTATCACACTGAATGGAGTAAAATGCTCTCCACAGGCATCTCCAGATATATTTCAATCAGACACTGGAACATTATTTCTCTCCTCTCTCTTTTTTACAGCGAACTTGGTGACAATGGTGACTCTCTCCCGAGGAAACTGCGGCCTTTCCAAGTGTATCTCTGTCTACATGGTGGCCGTGGCAACAGCAGATCTACTAGTCATGATCTTCAATGTAATCGTGTATCATATTTTCAATTATCGCTTTCCACTTTCATTCCTATCCCAGACTCCCGTGTGTAAGTTCATTCTATATATGGCTGCTGCCAACCTCGATTTGTCTGTTTGGTTCACCGTCTCCTTCACATTTGACCGATTTGTAGTTATCTGCTGCCAGAAGTTTAAAGCAAAGTATTGCACCGAGAGAACTGAGGCCGCGGTTATAACAGCGTTCACTGTCCTAATCCTTTTAAGGGGCATTCCCATTTTGTTTGCATTTGAACCACAGCAAATAATTAACAAGGTGCAGTGGGGCTGCCGGAACAGTGTGACTTTTGTTTCCTCAACTCCAGGTGTAGCCTACATCTGGTTTCACAGCGCCTGGGGCGTTTGGCTTCCTTTTACTTTAATTGCCTTGTTAAATTATTTGACAGTCAGACGTATTTTAGTGGCCAGCAGAGCCCGCAGGGGACTCCGGGGTCACAGGAGTGAAAATCAGAGCGATTCAGAGATGGAGAACCGAAGGAAATCCATCATTTTACTTTTTACTGTATCGGGCTGTTTTATATTGTTGTGGCTGACAACTACCGTGAGTTTTGTAACTACCAGACTGACAAACACCACCTTTTATCGAGGTGACCGCACAGACCCTGGGTATATCGCCACTGAAATCGGAACAATGTTGAAGATTTTGAGTTGCTTTCAAAACCCGTGTATTTATATAGCGACCCAGAGGAAATTCAGAGAAGAGCTGAAGAAGTTGGCATAATCCCCCTGGGCACTCATTCAGAGAATAGTTAGAAAATGAGAATACAATCAATCAATCAAACCAAAGCTTCCTCGTAACTAAATCTCCATTTCAGCTCCTTTTACACAATAGAACGTCCTTTTTTCCAGTAGTGTGAAAATGGGAGAGAACTTGTGTAAACATTTCTTCCATTTTGCAGCATGCGTTTGATGTCTGCAATGCTTAATTTTCCATGCTTCTTTCGTTCAGTAAACCTATCGTATTCCTGCAAATTAAGCACATTTCAAGTTCAGGGATCAAAGATAACAATGATGAGGTTCAGCAGTGGAGTCGAACATGTGAGCAACAGAGGAATCCACCATACACTGCAGATACTGGGATCGGGCGCGGCCACTTTAAAATCATCAATAAAGATTAATTCTGTGTCGAAACAATCAAAGGTCTTGCGATCGCCGATATTGGTAACTTTCCTGGAATTTTGCTGTGAATATTGCAGGCGCGGGTCTCTCTATCGGCATCATTCCTCATTGACAAATAGAGCGGGCTCTTGTTACGTGATCAGTGTTCGAATGCAGGAAACAGGCGAAACTCGGCTTATCGATGTGACCTTTCACCTCTTTTGTCCCAGATACTGACTTAAAATCTCGATTGTTCACTGACTGGTGTCTCTCGCTCAGCACAAAGATGGAGTCTGCGCTTGTTTTGTGCAGTCGATAAAATTATTGATATTCTGTCTCAATCAGTCTCTCAAAGAAAGGTGTAAAGGAATGTAAAATGAATGACTTTACATAAAGTAATGAATTATTACAATTGTTGCAAGTGATCTGTTAAAAACACTGCCAGAAATTCAGAAACAATACAACTAATATTAAGTATTCTGTGTTTGAATGAACATTTGCAGACGGTCAGAAAAAATCTTTGGTAATTACCGTTTTAATCTGCGGTTACACATTGTTCAAATAATAATTGAAAAATCACAGCAACTTTGAATCCGTTACAAATTGTTCATCGGTAAATCGCCCGATTGTGCGAGAAACGACAAGGAATGGGAGCAGGCCAACAATGGGAAGGAGCTGAAGGGTATTGATGGACAGCAAGCGATAGGGATCAAAATATTCAATTCCTAGACATTTCATAAGCAAACCAACAGAAATTACTGTTTTATACACAGGGACATTGATCACAAGAATAAACAAGTGATGACGAATCTTTACACAATACTAGTGAGGCCACCGTTAGAACACCAGTACAGCTTCGCCCCCACATTTTGGAAAGGCCATTAAATCCACTGAGAGCGGGCAGTGTTGATGCACCAGGATGGTGCCATGGATCTGAACTATACTGGTTATGAGGGGCAAGATATTGGGACTATTACCACTGGAGCAGTGAAAGCTAAGAGGCGATTTAATGGAGGATTTATAAATTATCAACAGTTTCGACAGAGTGAAGAGGGAGAGATTATTCCATCTAGTTGGAGAGCGAACGGTAAAGGGTGGTCGATTTTAAATCGTCACAAAGGGAATCTGCAGTGTTTAGCAGAAAGTTCTTTATGCGACGGGTTGCTGGAGCTGGAACGTTTTGCTTCAGAGAATAGTTAATGGAAAATTAGAATTGTGTTTGAAACAGAGGAAAATAAATAGTCGTGGAGAGAGGAGGACAATGTGGATAGTTTTCGATTGCTGTATCAAAGAACTCAGTAGAGATAGAATTGGTCACATAACCTACTCCCACCAAGTAAATTTCTATGGGTTACAGTGTTACCTATTTTGGTTTCATTTTAATTGTATTCTTTCTAAATTACCCTCATCGCTGTTGAGATTCTATTAAAGAAAACATTAAAAATAAACTGGTACCAAGGAAGATCCCAGAGGTTCAATAGTCACCCGTCCCTTACAGGTTCCCATTTGTCGATAATCTACTTTTATTTTCTAATGAGCTGTCTGTGCAGTGCCAGATCTCCCACCCATCCCATAATTCCACACCATTTGTAGATGTGGAACCTTGTCCGCTGCTTCGTTAAAATCAGACTTGGTCATTCCCACTGCATTTCCCCTGCCCTACAGGACAGTGATGTGTTTCAGAAACTCCAGCAGCTTAGTTAAAGATGACTCATCGTTCATCAAACCAATATAATTCCCTTTTACATTGCTCGTCTCCCAGGTGCTCACCCACTGGATCTCTCCTGGCCTTATTTTAAACACTGGGATTATTTCAGGCGCTGTCGGATCTTCAGGAATCTTCTTTAATTGAGGAAACTTGCAGCAGTGTCAGTAAAGCTTCACTCCTGTCAGTCGCCATTCCTTTATTTCGCCGTGTCTGGTCCCTGGATTCCAGATTCTCATTTTCCATTTGAAAATCGCCTCATCGCTGCCGTTCCAACAATCACTCCTTCGATGATTCACTTGTGCTATACTCGGGACATTAATTAAACGGTCTTATTTAAACATTATAGTCTACGTGCTTAATGCTTTATATTCTGAAATATCTTTGCCTTTATCCATAATATTACCCCAATATAATTATTGGACCTGTGGGACCTTTCATTCTTTTTAAAATGGATACATACATTTTAATTCCACAATCCAGTGCCGGACTCCCACACGCATAAAGGCGGTTTATAGCAAATTGCGGATGCGCTTCCTCGGCTTTCATTCCTTTGATATTAATGTGCGGAAGATCGCGCGCAAGGAAAGATATGTAGAATCATAGAGCAGAGACAGAAGCCATTCGGCCTGTTGTGCTTCTGCCAGCTCTTTGAAATAGGCAGTCAGTCAATTAGTCCAAATCCCCTACTCTTCCCCCATAGACCAACAAACATAGGGACATAGGATCGGGAGGAGGCCATTTACCCCCTCGTGCCTGTTCTGCTATTCAATGAGGTCATGGCTGAACAAACTTTTGTTTTTCAAGTATGAATCCTATTCGCTTTTGAAAGTTACTATTTTATAAAGTGTCAGCAGTGGCTCGGTGGTCGCACTTTCTCTGAGTCAAATGATCGGGCGGGAGGGGTGTTTTTAAAGTCCCGCTCCAGAAACTTGAACCCAAAATCTATGCTGACACGCCAGTGCAGTACTGAGGTTGTCTTACACTGTCGGAGGTGTCGGCTTTTGTGTGAGACGTGACCGATGCCACTTCTGTCCTCGCTGGTGTAGGTAAAAGATGCTATGGCATTATTTCGAAGACGGGCAGGGGAGTTCCCCACAGTGTCCTGGCCAATATTTATCCCTCAACCAACATCACTAAGGCCGATAATCTGATCCTCATCACATGGGTGTTTAAGGGACCTGCTGTGCACAAATTGACTGCCGCCTTTCCAACATTACAAAAGTGACTCAACTTCAAAAGTATCTCATTGGCTGTAATGCGAATTAGGGTGGCCTGAGGTAGTGAAAGGCGCTATATAAACGAATGTCTTTCTTTTTTATTGAATCTGTTTCCATCAAACTTTTAGGCAGTCCATTCCAGATTATAACAAATCACAGCGTTAAAAAGTCTCCTAATTTCCCCACGATTCTTCTGCCGATTACCTTAATTCTATATCCTCTGTTTACCGACCCTACTGCCAGTGGAAGCAATGTTTCCTCATATACTCAAACCTGTCATAATATGAACACCTCCAGTAAATCTCCCCTTAACTTTCCCTGCTCTATGGAGAACTCTCCCAGCTTCTGGCCATGTCGCAATTTTCAGGTTATTCACCCGCTGTGGTCGAGGCTCCGCCCAAGACCTCACACGGGAAACTTCAGTTTGAACTTGATCAATTTCATGTTCAGTTTAAAAGATTATTATTGAATTTTTATGTATAATCAACAGTTCAATATTAAGCAAAACACTTTTTAGGTATATTATTCAGCTTTGAAACGGATCCAATCTCTTCCTTTAACGATTTTATCGAATGGGTAATATTGTTTCTCCGATCGGTATTTAAAAGCTGAAAACTAATACAATTGATATTTTATGAATTCAAAGTGGAGATGTCTCCGTCTATTGATTTTTTCTACTCTTCCCGCTCTCCTTCCCATCATTGCCCCCGCTCCCCTGGTTTATTTTCTTTCTATCGAATCTCACACCCTGCCAGATCCCAGTCCCACAACTTCCCGCACTCTTCCAGTTCCAGATCTCCGCTTTGCTCGAGACTGGCTCCTTGAATATCAGAGGTATAGAGTTCAAATCAAATGTACTATTGTTGTTACAGGAAGTATTGTTCTCACCCCGCTTCGACTGTGTGTTCACTTCTGGTAACCTAATCAAGGAAAGGATAATTCCGCACATTATAGGTCACACAGCTCAGCAACAGAGATGCCAGGAATTCACAAATCCAGCTTTGAAGAAAGTGTAGGAAATCGTGCTTTCTACCATCAGAAAAGAGGATACCTACAAGCCGTCTAATGTCCGGTTGAAGCTTATGAGGAGAAAATAACGAATTTCTTTCCTCAAATTATTCGTCGTGCCAAGGAGTTCAATCATAAAGATCTGCAAGTTCAAAATGTGAAATTAGGAGTTAGGAGGGATGGCGGGTGGGTCATTTCAGCGCATTGGGTAACTGTACTCTGCATGTTTTTTATTGAATTACCAGGAGGTTCGTTCAGAGTTAACCTACTTACCTGCCGGTGAAGTTGAAAATTATATTATCAAAAGATGGTCACAGAAAAAACATTGCCGTTTGAAACCTACCCTGCTGTAAACAAATTGCAATCTCCAGGTGCTGCGTAGCAAAGACAAACATGGATTTAAACTGAGGAAGTTCGATGTTGGGAGTTTGACAATCAACATTTATAAAGAAGAAAGTAAGCAAGTTTTCTTGAAAGTAGAGATGAGCATCAAAAACACACTTTTAAAAGGAGTAATCCTCTCACTACATATACTGCAGTTTAGCAGGCATGAATGAGAACACAATTGTTCAACATTATTTGGTTCAGTTCCACATTTATCCTGGCAGTTTTTAAGTGAAAATGTTCCCATGAAAAGGCAGGCATAGCTAGGACCCATGTGGGTTCCCATAGCAACATCTTTAATTCGGAGGAAGTGAGTGGAGTCAGAGGAGAAGTTGTTCAATGTGAGAACTTGTTCAGCCAGGCGGAGGAGGGTGGTGGTGGATGGGGACTCGTTTTGCCTCTGGTCAAGGAAGAAGCAGAGCGCCCTCAGGCCGTCCTGGTGGGGGATGGAGGTGTAGAGGGATTGGACGCCCATAGTGAAAAGAAGACGGTTGGGGCCAGGAAACTGGAAACTGTTAAAGTGACGGAGGGCGTTGGAAGAGTCACGAATGTAGGTGGGAAGAGACTGGACGAGGGGAGAAAAAATAGAGTCGAGATAGGAAGAGATACGTTCCGTGGTGCAAGAACAGGCTGAAACGATGGGTATACCAGGGCAGTCCTGTTTGTGGATCTTGGGAAGGAGTTAGAAGCGAGTTGTGCAGGGTTGGGGGAGCATGAGGTTGGCAGCCGTGGGGGGAAGATCTCCAAAGGAGATGAGGTCAGTGACAATCTTGGAAACAATGTCTTGATGTTTGCTAGTGGGGTCATGGTCCATTTCCCGCACTTCTGCTGCCACTCCTTCCGCTCCCTACCAGAACCATGATAGGGTTCCCCTTGTCCTCACCTTTCACCCCACCAGCCTTCACATGCAACGGTTCATCCTCTGTCATTTCCACCACCTCCAACGTGATCCCAAACGCAAATTCCCCTCACCTACCCTTTCAGCATTCCGTAGGGACTGCTTCCTCCGCAACACCCTGGTCCACTCCTCAATCACCCCGAACAGCCCTTCCCCTTTGCCTGGCCCCTTCCCGTGCAAGCACAGGAGATGCAACAAATACCCTTTTACCTCCTCCCTTCCCACTCTCCAGGGCCCCAAACTCCCCTTCCAGGTGAAACAGCGATTTTCTTTTACTTCTTGCAATTTAGTATACTGTATTCGCTGCTCATGATGCGGTCTCCTCTACATTGGGGAGACCAAATCGCTTTGCGGAACACCTCCGTTCAGTCAATAAGGGTGGCCCTGAGCTTCTGGTCGCCTGTCACTTTAATTCACCGCTTCACTCCAACTCTGATCTCTCTGTCCTCGGCCTATTACTTTGTTCCAATGTAGCTCAACGTAAGCTCGAGGAACAGCACATTATCTTTCGATTAGGCCCTTTACAGCCTTCTGGACTCAACATTGAGTTCAACAATTTCAAACTATAACCCCTGCCATCATTTTTAATGCTGTATGATTTTGCCATTCCCAATTGCAAAATGTTTTCTTTCCTGCCCCTTAAAAACGCACAGTATGTTCCTTCAATTCCTTCCTCCCCTCCCATCCCCCCCGCCCCCCCCCCCCCCCACCGTCTCTGCACCTGCTTAATATCTGTTACATCTCCAGCTTTTTCCAGTTCTGAAGAAGGGTCCCAGAAACGTTAGCTCTGTTTCTCTCTCCACGGATGCTGCCTGGCCTGCTGAGTTTCTCCAGCGTTTTCTGTTGTTATTTCAGATTTCCATCATCCGCAGTATTTTGATATTGTATAAGTGATTGATAGTGACTGTGGGCTAATTTTTAAGTTAAAATATAGCATATAACTAATTTTAAATTTAAACTTAATTTAATTAATTTAATAAACTAAACGAGGTAAATATTTTGATTACCACTAAACTAATTAATTGAATAAGTAAACAAAATAATGGGAGAACAGGAGAAGTGTAGCTGGTGCAATATGTGGGAGCTTGTGGACATTTTTGTCCAGGGCGACTACATCTGCAGTAAGTGTCTGCGGCTCGAGGAACTTTGGCTCCGAGTTGAGGAGCTGGACTTCGAGCTGCAGACATTGCGAGACATCAGGGAGGGAGAATGTTGCCTGGACCTTTTGCTCCAGGACGCAGCCACGCCCCTTAGATTAAATACTTTAGAATTGACACGTGGCCAGCGACAGGAGGGTGTGACTGCGAGTGAGGCAAGTACGGGGACCCAGGAGGTAGTATTGCAGGAGCCTCAGTCCCTGCACTTGTCCAATAGATTCGAGGTTCTTACAACCCTTGTGGACGAGTGTGGTGACTGCGGGTGGACGGGCAAACTGATCACGGCAAAATGGTACAGGAAGCCGTTCAAGTGGGATGAATAAAAAGGAAGGTGGTTTACTTAGGCGAAAGTATAGTTAGGGGGATAGACACTATTATCTGCAGCCAGGAGCGTGAGTCCCGAAGGTATGTTGCCTACCTGGTGCCAGGAAAAATGGACATCTCCTCCGGGCTGGACAATAACTTGGAGGGGGAGGGGGAGGATCCAGTTGTCGTGGTCCACGTAGGTACTAACGACAGAGGTAGGAATAAGAAAGAGGTTCTGATGAGAGAGTTTGAGCAGTTAGGGACAAAATTATAAGGCAGAACCACAAAGGTAATAATCACTTGATTATTAACTGAGCCACGAGCAAATTGGCATAGGGTCAATAGGATCAGGGAGATGAATGCGTGGCTCAAAGTTTGGTGTGGGTGAAGTGGGTTTCGATTCGTGGGGCACTTGCACCAGTACTGGGGAAAGAGAGAGCTGTTGCTTTGGAACTGATTACACCTGAAACATGCTGGGACCAGAGTTCTAGCGAATCGAATAACTAGAGAGGTATATAGGGATTTAAACTAATTAAGGGTGGGGACTTCACGGTGGAGACAAATCTAGAATGCTATGGAGGAAAGACAAGGAAGGAGTGCAGGAAATGGATTGGTGTAAGGATAATCAGATAGTGTCAGGAAGGGACAGAGCGTACAACAAAAGAGTGCACTAGCAAATAGGGTCCGGGAAGGAAAAAATGGCAAGACAAATAGGGCCATAGTACAAAAGAAGTTAAGATGTCTAAAAATGTTAAAAAGACAAGTTTAGAGGCACTGCATCTGCATGCACGCAGCATTCGTAATAAGGTAGCTGAATTAACAGCACAAATAATTGAAAACGGATATGATATAATTGCCATTAAGGATACAAGCCTGCAGGGTGTCCAAGGCTGGGAGCTGAATACCCAAGGATATTCGATATTTAGGAAGGAAGGCAAAAAAGGAAAAGGAGATGAGGTGGCTTTGTTCGTAAAAAAAGATATCAGAGCAATGGTGAGAAAGGATATTGGCATAGAAAATCAAGATGTAGAATCAGTCTGGGTGGAGGTAAGAAGCACCAAGGGGCTGAATTGATTGGTGGGAGTTCAATAATAGGCCTCCAAACAGTAGTGGTAATGTAGGGGACGGCATCAAACAGGAAATTAGAGATGCATGTAACAAGCGCACTACAGTAATCATGGGTGCCTTTAATCCACATATAGACTGGCCAAACCAAATTAGCAATAATACTGTGGAGGATGAATTCCTGGAATGTGTGCGAGATGTTTTTTTTAGACCAGTTCGTTGAGGAGTCAACTAGGGAACAGGCTATCAAAGATTGGGCATTGTGCAGTGAGAAGGCATTGATTAATAATCTTGTTGAGCAGAGTCCATTAGGGAAGAGTAACCATAAGATGATATAATTCTTCATTAAGATGGAAAGTGAAGTAGCCCAATCCTAAAGTAGGGTCATAAATCTAAAGAAAGGAAAAAACGAAGGTATGAGGAGGGAGTTGGCTATGAAAGATTGGGGAGCTTCATTAAAAAGCATGACGGTGGATAGGCAATGTCTGATATTTAAGGAACGAATGCATGAATTGCAACAGTTATACATTCCTTTCTGGCACAAAAACACAATAGGAAAAGCGGCCCAACCATGGCTAACAAAAGAAATTAAGGATAGTATTAGATCCAAAGAGGAGTCATATAAAGTTCCCAGAAAAATAGCAAGCGTAAGGATTGGGAGCAGTTTAGAGTTCAGCAAAAAAGGACCAAGAGATTGATTAAGAGGGGAAAAATAGAATATGAGAGTAAACTGGCAAGGAACATAAAAGCGGACTGTTAAAGGTTCTACAAGTATGTAAAAAGAAAAAGCTTAGTGAAGACAAATGTAGGTCCCTTGCAATCAGAAAGGGGAAAATTTATAATGCGGAACAAGGAAATGGTTGAGCAATGAAACAAATACTTTGGTTCTGTCTTCACGGAAGAGGACACAAATAACTTCCCAGAAATGCTAGGGTATCAAGCGTCTTGTGAGAAGGAGGAATTAAAGGAAATTAGAATTAGTAAAAAAATAGTACTGGAGAAATTAATGGGACTGAAAGCCGATAAATCCCCAGGGCCTGAAAATCTGCATCCCAGAGTACTAAAAGGGGTAGACATAGATATAATGGATGAATTGGTTGTCATGTTCCAAAAGTCATAAGATTATGGAATAGTTCCTGCAGATTGGAGGGTGGCAAATGTAACCCCACTATTTAAAAAAAGGAGGAAGAGAGAAAACACAGAACTACAGACCGGTTAGCCTAACATCAGTAGTAGGGAAAATGCTAGAGTCTATAATAAAGGATGTGATAACAGGACAATTAGAAAATATCAACGGGATTAGACAAAGTCAACATGGATTTATGAAAGGGAAATCGTGTTTGACAAACCTACTGGAGTTTTTTTGAGGATGTAACTGGTAGAATATATAAGGGAGAACCAGTGGATGTGGTGTAGTTGGATTTTCAGAAGGCCTTTGAAAAAGTCCCACATAAGAGGTTGGTGTGCAAAATTGAAGCACAAGGGATTGGGGTTAATATACTGGCCACGATTGCTAATTGGTTAACAGATAGGAAACAGAGAGTAGGAAGAAATGGGTCTTTTTCGGAGTGGCAGGCGGTGACTAGTGGGGTACCGCAGGGATCAGTGAGTGGGCAAGATGCTGTATAACGTGGATAAACTTCGGTAGGAAAAACAGAAAGGCAGAGTATTATTAAAATGCTGATAGATTGAGGAATATTGATGTACAAAGGGACCTGGGTGTCCTTGGACACCAGTCACTGAAAGCAAACATGCAAATGCAGCAAGCAGTTAGAAAGGCAAATGGAATGTTGCCCTTCATTGCAAGAGGATTTGAGTCAGGAGCAAGGATGTGTTACTACAGTTATACAGGGCCTTGGTGAGACCACATCTGGAGTACTGTTTGCAGTTTTGGTCTCCTTACCTAAGAAAGGATATACTTGACATAGAGGGAGTGCAGACTGATTCCTGGGATGGCAGGACTGTCGTATGAGGAGAGATTGGGTCGACTAGGCCTGTATTCACTAGAGTTTAGAAGAATGAGAGGGAATCTCATTGAAACGTATACAATTCTGACAGGGCTAGACAGACTGGATGCAGGGAGGATGTTTCCCCTGGCTGGGAACTTTAGAACGAGGGTTCACAGTCAAAGGATAAGGGGTAGGACATTTAGGACTGAGATGAGGAGAAATTTCTTCACTCAGAGATTGGTGAACCTGTGGAATTCTCTACCACAGATGGCTGTGGAGGCCAAGTCACTGTACATGTTTAAGAAGGAGATAGATAAATTTGTAGACACAAAAGGCATCAAGGGATATGGGGAGAGAGCGGGAATATGGTTTTGAGATAGAGGATCAGCCATGATCATATTGAATTGCGGAGCAGGCTCGAAGTGCCGAATGGCCTAATCTGCTCCTATTTATCTTAGTTTCTATGTTTCTATGTAGGTTATCACAAGTAGTAGAGGAGTAGTGTCACGTCTGGTGTAAGTTTTGGGAGCTACTATTACCAGAGGAACAAGGTCATCTCTAATGCTTCAGGACTGTTTCAGATATTGCAGGATTTCTTCCACCGCCTGTTCTGGAGGTGTTGGAGCACTAGGAGTCAGTGAAGGGCAGGGTCAGGGCGATGGCTGCCAGGGGAGCAGCTTCCACCAGTCCTACGGGAATAGGCTCAGCACCAGTGTTGGGTGATTCCAGTTTCCATTTTTAAAGAATGTTTGTATTGTGCGTGTTTGTAAAACTGTACAATAACAATTTCACATATTTCTCTTAATCTGAATTATCAGTCAAAAAAAACAACTTACCTCAGTCTATTTGTTAAATGACTGTAACTAAGGCCAATTATGTGCTAATTTGATTAACTCCCTGGCGGATTGATGTGTGGATAAATATAGGTTCCCCTCTATTGTCTCAGCCGTGCGCCAGTCAGAGTATTTCATCTCCTACAGAATTCATCCAATCTCACTGGAAATGGGGCGACCAGCTTTTCTGCTGATAAAAGAGATTTACTACCCGATTCTCGCAGCTTTCGGTGTCCCCGGTGAGCCATTGTAACCTGTTTGTTGTTAATCGGTGTTAACTGTCTCGCTGTTCATATCGCATGTTGGATAAGGTAACAGTTTTACAGGTGTCAGCATGACACAGTGAACCACGTGTCCTCACTTTCCCAGTTGCCCTTAATACCATAACATTGCTGATGTTACAATCCTCTTCGAAGCTCCAACACAAGGATTTTAGCGGATTTCCGAACCGTCTTGTCACCCCGTGCAGAGTGAGCGCCGCAGCAGCTCATTACAATGTGTGGGTAGGTTTCCCAGGTAATGGCTCCAATACTAATCCTGTTCTCACACTGCTCCGTGTTGATAATCACACTGAATGGAGCAAAATGCCCTCAACAGCGATCTCCATATATATTTCAATCAGACACTGGAACATTATTTGTCTCCTCTCTGTTTCTTACAGCGAACTTGGTGACAATCGTAATTCTCTCCCGAGGAAACTGCGGCCTTTCCAAGTGTATCTCTATCTACATGGTGGCCATGGCAACAGCAGATCTACTGGTCATGATCTTCAATGTAATGGCGTATTATATTCAGTTATCACTTTCCACTTTCATTCCTGTCCCACACTCCGGTGTGTAAGTTCAATCTATACATGAATGCTGTCACCCTCGATTTGTCTGTTTGGTTCACCGTCTCCTTCACATTTGATCGATTTGTAGTTATCTGCTGCCAGAAGTTTAAAGTAAAGTATTGCACCGAGAGAACAGCGGCCGCGGTTATAACAGCGTTCACGTTCCTGGTCTTTTTAAAGGGCATCCCCGTATAGTTTGCATATGAATCTCAGCAAATAATTATCAAGGTGCAGTGGGGCTGCCGGTCAAGTGTAGCTTTTTTTTCCGCACCTCCAGGGGTAGCGTATCTCTGGTTTCACATCATATGGCTCGTTTGGTTTCCCTTTACGTTAATGGCCTTGTTCAATTGTTTGACAATCAGACGTATTTTAGTGGCCAGCAGAGCCCGCAGGGGACTCCGGGGTCACAGCAGTGAGAATCAGAGCGATCCAGAGATGGAGAGCCGCAGGAAATCCATCATTTTGCTCTTTGCTGTGGCTGACAGCTGCCGTGAGTTTTGTAATTACCAGACTGACAAACCCCAATTATTACCGAGGCGACCTCACGAACCCAGCCTTTATCGCCACTGAAACCGGAGCCATGCTGAGGCTTTTGAGTTCCTGTACGAACACGTGTATTTATGCAGCGACCCAGAGGAAATTCAGAGAAGAGCTGAAGAAGGTGCTGAAATCTCCCTGGACACTGATTCTAAGATTGGTTAAACATGAAGGAAAGCCGAACTAGAGCTTCGGTTGGGATATTAGAATTCCGTTCTAGCTCGTGTTCCAGCTTAGACTGGGGTTCTCTCTGCTAACCGCTACATAAGGATCGTTCTTTATAAAATTTCACAGGTACGCGATTATATTTGGTGTCTTTTTAGCATTTAACGCCAGTAAGGACTGTGGGTTTCCGCAGTTCTTTGGCCGAGTGACTCATCCCAAACAAGGTCATTCCCCCTTATATATGAAAAATGTCAGCGATGAAGTGAAATTTAACAGTGGTATATAATAGTTGATCAATGAGTTTAATATCTGATCCTGTGAGGACTGTAATCAATTCTATCCTATATTGACCGGATCAGTCACTTGTTTTAGGGAAAGATTTCGTCGTTTACAACTTCCGGTCTCTTACCTTTTCTAGCAGGATTGTTGAAAATGTTGCTTGGACTGATTGGTGCTGCAAGGGCGGCTTCACCCCTTCTCCTGGGATTAAGCAGCGGTGCCGCTGTCCCCTTCTCAGTGTTGCGATGTTTTACCATTTTTTTGAATGTTAACTGGCGTTGCCTCGTTTTACCTGTTGTTTTCCTGACGTCTCAAGTAATGAGAAATAGTTAAAGGCCGCCCAGCAACATTAAATAAAGTTGTTACTTGCTGTTACTAAATATATCGTGGGGAATCTGACTGCTATTAATGTGAATCAGCGACTCTGTAACCGGGTAAAACAGTGTAAGAAATAAGAATTTATAATCGGGGCCTTTCAGTCATGGATCAGTAATCAGGACTCTCAGATATTTATATCGAATAATCCGCTGTGTGTGTTGGTGCAAAGACAGTGCCGTGTAATACCCCGTCCCCTTTTACCAACTGTTGTTGGCCGGGTATCTCCAGTGCAAGACGGTGTAATCGGAGCTCCGTCCGGCACCACTGGGGACCTGATTTTGAGAGTGTTGATCGGTGCAAAGGCTTCAAATGAGGATTTGAACCAATTAACTCGAATTTCGTTCGCCCGCTAGTTTCTGTGCCTCTGTAGAAGCTGTTTAACAATTTATCCTGCAGGATATGGGTTGCAGAATGGAAGATAGAAACATAGAAACATAGAAAACTAGGAGCAGGAGTAGGCTATTCGGCACTTCGAGTCTGCTCCGCCATTCAATATGGTCATGGCTGACCATCTATCTCAATACCATATTCCAGCTCTCTCCCCATACCCCTTGATGCCTTTTGTGTCTAGAAATCTATCTATCTCCTTCTTAAATAAATTCAGTGACTTGGCCTCCTTCTGTGCTAGAGAATTCCACAGGTTCACCACCCTCTGATTGAAGCTACTTAGCCTCATCTCAGTCCTAAATGTCCTACCCCGTATCTTGAGAATGTGACCCCTCGTTCTAAAGCCCCTCAGCCAGGGGAAACATCCTCCCTGCATCCAGTCTGTCTAGCCCTGTCAGGATTTTATACGTTTCAATGAGATCCCCTCTCATTCTTCGAATCTCTAGTGAATGCAGGCCTAGTCGACGCAATCTCTTCTGATACAACAGTTCATCCCAGGAATCAATCTGGTGAACCTTCGCTGCACTCCCTCTATGGCAAGTATATCCTTTCTTAGGTAAGGAGACCAAAACTGCACACAGTACTCCAGGTGTGGTCTCAGCAAGGCCATGTAGAACTGTAGCAAGACATGCTAGCCCCTGTACTCAAATCCTCTTGCAATGAAGGGCAACATACCATTTGCCTTCCTAACTGCTTGCTGCAACTGAATGTTTGCTTTCAGTGAATGGTGTACAAGGACACCCCGGTCCCTTTGTATATCAACATTTCCCAATCTATCAGCATTTTAATAATACTCTACCTTTCTGTTTTTCCTACCGAAGTGGATAACTTCATATTTATGCACGTTATACTGCATCTGCCATTTATTTGCCCACTCACTCAACTTGTCTGAATCGACTTGAAGCCTCTTTGAATCCTCCTCACAACTCACAATCTCACCAATTTCGTGTCGTCAGCAAAATTGGAAATATTACATTTGGTTCGCTCATCCAAATCATTGATATATATTGTGAATAGCTGGGGAACAAGCACTGTTCCCTGCGGTACCCCACTCGTCTCCACCTGCCACCCCGAAAAATACCCATTTATTCCTACTCTTTGTTTCATGTCTGTTAACCAATTTTCAATCCATGCCAGTATATTACCCCCAATCCCATGTGCTTTAATTTTGCACCCTAACCTCTTATCTGGGACTTATCAAAGGCCGTCTGAAATTCCAAATACACCGCACCACTGGTTCTCCCTTATCTATTCTAACAGTTACATCCCAAAAAAATTCCAGTAGGTTTGACAAACACGATTTCCCTTTCATAATTCATGTTGACTTTGTCTAATCCCGTTGATATTTTCTAAGTGTCCTGTTATTAAATCTTTTATCATATGCTCGAGTATTTTCCCTACTGCTGATGTTAGGCTGTAGTTCCCTGTGTTTTCTTTCCCTCATTTTTTAACAAGTGGAGTTGCATTTGCCACCCTCCAATCTACAGGAACTGTTCCATAATCTATATTATTTTGGAAGATAACAACCAATGCATCCACTATTTCCATGTCTACATCTTTTTGAACTCTGGGATGCAGATTATCAGGCCCTGGTGATTTATCGGCTTTCAGTCCCATTAATTTCTCCTGCACTATTGTTTTAAAAATACTAATTTTCTTTAATTCCTCCTTCTCGCTAGACCATTTGTTTCCCTAGCATTTCTAGAGAGTTATTTGTGTCCTCTTCTGAGAAGACAGAACCAAAATATTTGTTTAATTTCTCAGCCATTTCGTTGTTCCCCTTTATCATTTCTCCCGTTTCTGACTGCAAGACACCTACATTTCGTTTCACTAATCCTTTTCTTTTTACATATTTGTAGAGCTTTTACAGTCCGCTTTTATGTCCCTTGCAAGTTTAATCTTTTCCTCCTCTTAATCAATCCCTTGGTGATTTTTTGCTGAATTCGAAAATGTTCCCAATCCTCAGGCTTGCTTCTTTTTCTAGCAACTTTATATGACACATCTTTGGATCTAAATTTCTTTTGTTAGCCATGGTTGGACCGTTTTTCCTTTACATTTTTTGCACCAGAAAGAGATGTTTAACTATTGCAATTCATGCATTCGTTCCTTAAATGTTAGCCATTACCTATCCACCGTCATGCCTTATAATGAAGCTCCCCAATCTATCATAGCCAACTCATCCTCATACATAGATACATAGATACATAGAAGATAGGAGCAGGAGTAGGCCATCCGGCCCTTCGAGCCTGCTCCGCCATTTAATGAGATCATGGCTGATCCTTCAATTCAGTATCCCGTCCCCGCCTTCTCTCCGTAACCCTTAACCCCTTTTGCCTGTAGAAATATATCTAATTCCCTCTTAAATATATTTAATGAGCTGGCGTACACTGCCCTCTGTGGCAATGAGTTCCACAGGTTCACCACTCTCTGAGTGAAGAAATTCCCCCTCATTTCTGTCCTAAATGGTTTAGCCCTTATCCTTAAATTATGTCCTCTAGTTCTGTTCTCACCCGCCAAGGGAAACATTCCTTCTGCATCTAATCTGTCTAGACCTGTCAGAATTTTATACACTTCTATGAGGTCCCCTCTCAATCTTCTAAACTCCAGTGTGTACATCCCTAAACTACATAGTCTCTCCTCATAGGTCAATCCCGCCATTCCTGGTATCAGCCTGGTGAATCGCCGCTGCACCCCCTCCATGGCAAGAACATCTTTCCTCAGATGAGGCGACCAAAACTGTACACAGTACTCGAGGTGTGGTCTCACCAGTGCCCTGTACAGCTGCAGCAAGGTATCCCTGTTCCTGTATTCCAACCCTTTTGCTATGAAGGCCAGCATACCGTTTGCCTTCTTGACCGCCTGTTGCACCTGCATGCTCGCCTTCAGTGACTGGTGTACAAGAACACCCAGGTCTCTCTGTACTTCCCCCTCTCCCAATTTATTGCCATTTAAATAATAATTTGCCCTCCCGTTCCTGCACCCAAGGTGGATAACTTCGCACTTGTCCACATTATAGTGCATCTGCCATTTATCCGCCCAATCACCCAGTCTGTCCAAATCGCTCTGGAGCTTCCTGGTCTCCTCCTCTGAGCCCACCCCCCCTCCTAGTTTAGTGTCGTCTGCAAATTTGGAAATGCTGCATTCGACTCCCTGATCCAGGTCATTAATATGAATTGTGAACAGCTGGGGACCCAGGACAGATCCCTGTGGTACCCCACTTGTTACTGCCTGCCATTCAGAAACTGAGCCGTTTATTCCAACTCTCTGTTTTCTATCTGACAGCCAGTTCTCTATCCACGTCAATACTTTCCCCTTTATCCCATGAGCTTCAATTTTCCATGCTAATCTTTTATGTGGGACCTTATCGAAGGCCTTTTGGAAGTCCAGGTACACCACATCTACTGGCTCTCCCCCATCTATTTTACCAGTTACTCCCTCAAAAAATTCCAATAAATTAGTCAAGCACGATTTACCCTTTGTAAATCCATGTTGACTCTGTCCTATCCTGTCCCCATTTGCTAAGTGCTCGGCTATTTCATCCTTAATGATGGACTCCAGCATTTTGCCCACAACTGATGTAAGGCTTACAGGTCTGTAATTACCTGCTTTTTCCCTACCCCCCTTTTTGAATAGTGGGGTAACGTTAGCTACCCTCCAATCCATGGGCACTGTTCCCGAGTCTAATGAATTCTGAAAAATCATGCTTAGTGCATCCGCTATCTCTAGGGCCACCTCCTTCAGTACCCTAGGATGCATGTTATCAGGCCCTGGGGATTTGTCCGCCTTCAATCCCTTTAGCTTCCTTAACACCATATCCTTAGAGATATTGATTTGCGTCAGTTCCTCCTTTGCCAATGTCCCTATTTTTCCCGATATCCCAGGGAGGTTTTTTGAGTCTTCCTTCGTAAAGACTGACCCAAAGTATGCATTTAGTTGGTCTGCCATTTCCTTATTTCCCATTATATATTCCCCCGTATCTGACTGCAATGGACCAACTTTGGTTTTCACCAGTCTTTTCCTCTTGATATACTTATAAAAGCTTTTGGAGTTAGTTTTTATATTTTCCGCCAGCTTGCTTTCGTAAGCTATTTTGCCCTTCTTGATTAAGCCCTTTGCCCTCCTTTGCTCTATCTTAAACTGTTCCCAATCTTCCGCTCTGGCGCATTTTTTGGCTATTTTATACGCCCTATCTTTGGATTTTATGCTGTCTCTAATTTCCCCTGTTATCCACGGTTGAGTCACCTTTTTAGATTTCCTTTTATGCCAGATTGGTATAAACAATTTTTGCAATTTTGTCATTCTATCTTTAAATGCTTGCCATTGTTTATCTACCTCCAGTCCTCCCAGGAACGTTGTCCAATCAGACCTACTCAGTTCCCGTCTAATGGCATCATAATTCCCCTTGTTTAAATTCAGGACCTGAGTCTCTGAGTCAATTTCTTCGCTCTCCATTTCGAGTGAGAAATCGATCATGTTATGATCGCTCTGACCCAAGGGTCCCCGTACAACAAGATTACTAATTAGTCCCTTCTCATTGCACAGTACCCAGTCCAATATAGCCTGTTCCCGAGTTGGTTCCTCGACATATTGATCCAGATAACCATCCCTTAAACACTCAAGGAATTCCTCCTCCTCATTATTTTTACTGATTAGGCTAGTCCAATCTATATGTAAGTTAAAGTCACCTATGATGACAGCTGTGCTCTTATTGCACGCTTCTCTAATTTCCCTCGTGATGCCCTCCCCAACCTCTATTTTACTATTTGGAGGCCTATATACCACTCCTATTAATGTTTTTCGCCCCTCGCTATTTCTTAGCTCCACCCATATAGATTCTGTATTAACTGAGTTAATATCCTTCCTTTCAATTGCATTTATCCCCTCTTTTACCAGCAATGCTACCCCTCCTCCCTTTCTTTTTTGTCGATCCTTCCTAAATACTGAATACCCCTGTATGTTAAGCTCCCAGCCCTGCTCACCCTGCAACCATGTTTCCGTAATCCCAATTAGATCATAATTATTAACCTCTATTTCCACAGCTAATTCATCTACCTTGTTCCTGATGCTTCTCGCATTAAGGTATAAAACCCTCAGGCTTTTTTTATGCTCACATTTTTTATGAATTAGTTTGGCCCTTTGTTTTTTGTTCCTCTCCTTTTTACCATTTATTTCTGTCTGCCTTTCACTTTCCTCTATTTCACTACATGGGTTTCTAGCCCCCTGCCATACTAGTTTAAATGCTCCCGAACTGCTTTATCAAAATTTACCCCGAGAACCTCAGTTCCATCTTTGCACAGGTGTAGACCGTCCCTTTTGTATAGGTCACACCTACCACAAAACTGGTCCCAATGCCTCAAAAATTTAAAACCCTCCCTCTTACACCACTGCTCAAGCCACGTATTTAGCCTAACTATCCTGTTCTCTGTACTCTTACTAGCACGTGGCACTGGTAGTAATCCAGAGATTACTACCTTCGAGGTCCTACTTTTTAGCTTGGCTCCTAACTCCCTAAATTCTACTTGTAGGACCTCTTCCCTTTTTTTAGCTACGTCGTTGGTACCAACATGTATCACGACAACTGGCTGTTCCCCCTCCCCCTCCAGAATGTTCTGCACCCGCGCCGAGACATCCTTGACCCTTGCACCAGGGAGGCAAATTACCATCCTGGAGTCTCGGTCGCGACCACAGAAACTCCTATCTATTCCCCTTACAATCGAATCCCCTATTACTATAGCCCTT
Source organism: Squalus acanthias (assembly GCA_030390025.1). Lineage (NCBI taxonomy): Eukaryota > Metazoa > Chordata > Chondrichthyes > Squaliformes > Squalidae > Squalus > Squalus acanthias. Next base: position 121,267 of record JASTWF010000176.1, read on the forward strand.
CGTAGTTTCCTTTGTTTATACTTAGGACCCTAGTTTCGGATTGGACTATTTCACTTTCCATCGTAATGAAGAATTTTATCATGTTTGATCACTTTTCCATGAAGAACCCCCACAACAGGATTATTAATTAACCCCTTCTCATTACAAAATACTCAATCTAGGATAGCCTGTTCCCTAGTTGGCTCCTCAATGTATTGGTCTAAACAACCGTCTCGTACACATTCCAGGATTTCATTCTCCACAGTATTATTGCTAGATGTTGTGGAGAGGCTGTCCCTTCAACTGGTTAAATCCACTGTTCACACTGCAGGATGTGTAAGCAAGTCAGAGGACTGTTTCAGTATTTGTCCGGGTGTCCTGGTCAATATTTATTAATCAATGAGCAGAAATACAAGCAGATTGGGAGTTTACAACGGATTATTGGGGTGACATTGGACATGGGTGGGAATGCAAAACAGGCAGAATCTTATTTAGTGGCCGCCATGCAACACATCCAATATTCACTTCTATTGAAGTCAGTGGAACTGAATATCAGGCGAAGCGAGTAACAGGCGACCGCTGCGAGAGCACCCATTTTCCGATACACGCCCATGCCCAATTTCACTCTATCTTGTCATTTACCTCATTGCTATGTGTGGGACCTTGCTGTGCACAAACTGACTTTTGCATTGCCTAACTTTACAAAATTGACTTCAAGTCAAAAATACTTGGTTGAAAGGCGCTATATAAATGCGAATTGCTGGAAATTCGTCTGGGCAGTAGTGGAAAATCATATCGCCGCCTGTTATAGGTACCGCCTAATATTGCGCTCAATGGAACTGAATATCTGGCCGAGTGTGTAACAGGTGATCTAAGTCACGCCGCTTGTTTACCCGACCCGCACGTGGACAATTTCACCTCAAATTCATTATTTCCAGCCAAATCTCCAGAACTAGTTGTAAGGAGCAATTCATTATCCCCAATTTAAGCTGTTTTATATATAAGTTGCAAAGTTGGATTTATGTCCATTTGGGTTCAGTGGAATCTGAATATTCTGAAACGCCGATCATTTTCAATTTCAGCCTGGGCGGAAATCTGGCTGGAGCGGACAGTCCGCCAGTCATACACCCCGCCGAATTTCTCTTATCAGTGACTATAATGAAAACGAAATTGGAGCGGGTATAAAATATGCAACTGTCAATCGGCAGAATTCACTAACGTGAGGAAATTTTAGTCAAATCGCCGAATTATTGACCTGTTTCCTGTTTTCCGAATACTAATTGATAAAATACCGACACTAATGAAGCAGCCGCCTATTGTTTCAAGACTCTGTACTATCAGAGTCAGTCGGGCAGTGGCAGTACTTGAATTGCGGGTCAGCTTTTAGTTCTTGTAGATGAAAACCAGTCTCTCATAAATTCCTAGAGGCAGTAACAGATTTAAATGTTCAATACAAATGCATTGCATAATCGTGACGAAAGAAAGACTGGAATGTTTGGCCTGTGACTCACGCGAATTTCTCCATTGTGCATCTATAAGTCGGAACACGATGCTCGCGTTGGGTGTGCTTGTATAACAGTGCAGATAATTACGTGGTTGTTGACTGTTAGTGAACGATTACACGGTTCCCTCCTGAGTCTGACGGACGCTATTAACATCGGAATCTTCCTCTTGTTCCACTCAATGCTAGAAGAATGTAATGGGACCTTTATCTCAGCGTGAATGTAATATACTTTGCGTTATATTAAAGGGAATTAAATCAATGCCCAGAGCTCATGTCCACAAGTCTAATCATCGCAAACAAAAGTAAGCATAAATATTAGCGATGTATTTGTTATCCTTGAACTACGAATGTAAAGTAAAACTGCTGAACAAACAAACTGCAAGGAGTGAAAGATGCAGAAGCAACTGAACATAATTGGTGGCATGTCAAAGAATCGGCTGAGCGCTGCACCCATTGGCTATTAGTGTCAGAAGTGTGACGATTCAGATTTACCTTTGAAACGCGCCCTCGTCAGTCGGAACCCTGTACTGCTGACTATGGCGCGCTTCACGATGGGCCGCAGGAAGTGAGGTCACAGTCTGATTGTCTGAGAACAGGGAATGTTGCCGCCGATCAGGGTCTGTGTCAGAATGCTTGGTCTTTCTCAGTGACCAGACGTCATTTTCCCCAGTCCCGGAATTCCGCCGGACCACCAAATTAGGGGAGTAAAACCAAACACCAAGCCCGTCAGCCCCACGATATGAGTTCACTCTACAACTCCACAAGCAAACAACACGAGAATTGGAACAAATATCACTGGACAGGGCAAATCGGACAGTAATTCTGTTCCTGGCAACAACCAAGTTAATGCCTCAAGTGCCATATACCACACTAGATTTAATTTAAAAGTAATGTATGTAATTTAATTGAATTTCATTTATTTCAATTTAATTTAATTTAATGTATTTCGTTTAATTTAATTTAATGTTATTTTATTTTCGAAATCAATTTAAGCTTCCATCGTGATTTCTGTCGCTATGGAATTTAGATGCTGCAATTTACATTGATAACAACAGTGGATATTCCTGCGACATGTTGGACCTCCAGGGCACTTCAACTGGCCAGGATAATCACGTGTCCATGATGCGCCTCCATCTGCTTGGAATTTCTGAGCTTGAGGAGCGGCTGGAGTCACTGCAGGACTTAGAATTTGCTCGACCACATATTGCAGGAGATGGACAACCCGCAGCCACAGTGAGTTCAGGAGGATAGTAAGTTGGTGGCCATGGGCAGGGTGCGAAGAGGCAGGTGGTGCTGGGATCCTCTGGGAGTGTGGCACTCTGAAGGATGGGACCGATTACTGACCAAAATGAAATTTTCTTGTGCAGGCAGGGGCATAGTTTTGATATTGAATGAATATTTTGCATGTTTCTTCACTAAAGAAAAGGATGCCAGAGGACTGGAGAGTGGCGAATGTTGTTCCTCTCTTCAAGAAAGGAAATAGGAATGACCCTGGTAATTATAGGCCGGTTAGTCTTACTTCGGTGGTTGGTAAGATAATGGAAAAGGTCCTGAGGGATAGGATTTATGACCATTTGGAAAGAGGCAACTTAATCAGGGATAGTCAACACGGATTCGTGAAGGGTAAGTCTTGCCTAACAAATTTGATTGAATTCTTTGAGGAGGTGACTAGGTGTGTGGATGAAGGTAGAGCGGTTGATGTCGTATACATGGTTTTAATAAGGCATTTGATAAGGTTCCCCATGGTCGGCTCATGAAGAAAGTAAGGAGTTGTGGGATAGAGGGAAATTTGGCCGATTGGATAAGTAACTGGCTATCTCATAAAAGGCAGAGGGTGGTGGTGGATGGAAAATGTTCGGACTGGAGACCAGTTACCAGCGGTGTGCCACAGGGGTCGGTGCTGGGTCCTCTGCTGTTTGTGATTTTTATCAATGACTTGGAAGAGGGGACTGAAGGGTGGATCAGTAAGTTTGCTGATGACACCAAGATTGGTGGAGTAGTGGATGAGGTGGATGGCAGTTGTAGGCTGCAAAGAGACATTGATAGGATGCAGAGCTGGGCCGAAAAATGGCAGATGGAATTTAACCCTGATAAGTGCGAGGTGATTCATTTTGGTAGAGCAAATTTGAATAAGGATTACAGGGTCAACGGCAGGGTTCTGAGGAACGTGGAGGAACAGAGGGATCTGGGGGTTCATATCCACAGATCTCTGAAGTTTGCCACTCAAGTGGATAGAGCAGTAAAGAAGGCCTATAGTGTGTTAGCGTTTATTAACAAGGGATTTGAGTTTAAGAACCGTGAGGTTATGCTACAACTGTACAGGACCTTGGTGAGATCACATTTGGAATATTGTGTGCAGTTCTGGTCACCTCACTAAAGGAAGGACGTGGAAGCATTGGAAAGAGTGCAAAGGAGATTTACCAGGATGCTGCCTGGTTTGGGGGGGAGGTCTTATGAGGAAAGATTGAGGGAGTTAGGGCTTTTCTCTTTAGAGCGGAGGAGGATGAGAGGCGACTTAATAGAGGTTTATAAGATGATGAGGGGGATGTTCAGAGACTATTTCCTCGGGTGGAGGTAGCTGTTAAAACGGGGCATAACTATAAGGTGCATGGGGGTAGATATAGTAGGGATGTCCGAGGTAGATTCTTTACTCAGAGAGTGGTTGGGGTGTGGAATGGACTGCCTGCTGTGATAGTGGAGTCGGACACTTTAGGAACTTTCAAGCGTTATTGGATAAGCACATGGAGCACACCAGAATGATAGGGAGTGGGATAGCTTGATCTTGGTTTCGGACAATGCTCGGCACAACATCGAGGGCCGAAGGGCCTGTACTGTGCTGTACTGTTCTATGTTTCTATGTTTCTATGATGCTGGCAATGTCACAGTAAAGGAGGCGATAGCAGAGAAATTGGAGAGGAAAAACATAAATAAAGAGGAGGTACATAAAAGATTGGAAGCGCTCAAAATAGAAATGTCACCGGCCCAAATGGGCTGTGTCCTAGGTTACTTGGGAAAGTAATGGTTGAAATTGCAGAGACTCTGGGGTCAAAAAATCTACAATCCTCCTTAGATATGGGAGAGCAGCCACTGTAGTGGTGGACTGGAAATATTACACCTCGTTCAAAAAAGAGGAGAGTGATAAACCTGGCAACTACAGGCCAGTCAGCCTAACGACGTACGGAAACATTTAGAGACAATAATCCGACAAAAAATTTAATTGGCACTTGGAAAATGTGGGTTAATCAATGAAAGCCAGCACTGATTTTTTATTGTGGAATCATGTTTTACTAAGTTGATCGAGTCCTTTGATGAAGGAACTGAGAGGGTTGATGAGGGTAGTGCAGTTGATGCTGTGTATATGGACTTTCAAAGCGCATTTGAGAAAGTACTGCATGATAGACCTGTTAGCAAAATTGAAGCCAAAATTGAATTCATAATTGAAAACAGAAAAAAGGAAGATTAAGATAAATGTTCGGTAAATAATTCAGTGGAGCACCAAACTGAATTCAAATTAGGAATGGTTTTGATAAAGGATATTCGACGAAATTGTTTCTAGGGGCAGACTGCTCGGTAACCAGAGGACACAGATTTAAGGTAATTGGCACAAAAAACAGCAGGGACATGAGGAAAAATAAATGAAAATAAAATAAGTAGCAGAGGAGTGCGCCTAATTGATTATTTCTTTCAAAGAGTCAGAACAGGCACAATGGGCCAAATTGCCTCCTTCTGTACTGTATAATTCATGGATTCTATGATTGTACGATCTTCCGTGTCATTTTTCGCAGTCAGTCGCAGTGTAGGGTGTAAATTTAACAAATGCTGCAGTAGGAGAGCGGAGATACCGATTCTTGGGAGCAGATATGGAATCTTGAACTAACTTTGGGCGATGTGGGCTCAGAGTGAAGAGCTCAGACTGCAGAAAAAGACACAAATTCACGTGAACCCTCCGCGAGGCCTTTCTCACAAATTAGTACTAACAGTTAAAGAATGATCATTTCCTTTAAGAGAAATTTGAATTAATCAGAAAACTATAACAATGTTTTTTATTATTGCTAGTGGTTCAATTGAAGCGCATCACGCACTATAGCCAAGCATTAGTAAACGTAATAAATTAATAAAAAATCATTTAACATTGGAATTGAGATTAAACATTTGGAGTTTATCAGCTATTATCTGTGCGAAATGCCTGCTGTAGTTTTACCCCAACCGTGCATCTCTTGCTGGAGCCGGATCCTTACACTTTGCTCAATTTTCAGAATCATGAAGCTCAGCCCAGTACCGGTCTCCCATAATGCACCAGTTCAGTTTGAGTCTCTGTCACGTGTGGACTACAACACCCAGAATGCAGCAGCGTAGTAGAGTACCTCAGTCCGTTTCGCTCTCAATCTTGCAATGCAGCATATCCCCGCTCCTACTCCTATTAATCCAATTCCTCAGTGAGAAGTTAAAGGAGTGAATGAAGGAATCATCTTCTTCCTCAGCATATATATTTCAAGATAATAAAATCCAGCTTTCCAACAATGGGATCTCCAGGACGTGGGGAAATACTTGGATTCACAACATTGGAGATTCCGTGCATTTGATGCTGTGCAGGGCCCCTTCAACACAATCCGACAAAATTCCTCTGTGTGTACTTTAATATAGTGCATATAATTGGGTTGCCAGCTTTTGATTTGTGAAAGTAGGTACAGGCACCGCATATTATCCCATTAACAACTGTGAGGATGATTAGGATAATTCGACAACTTAACAAAATAACGTTAAATAATAGAGTTCCTAATATTGCCTCCTAAACTGCATTATATGTAATTCCAGGAGTATTCCACTTAAAGGTGTACGTTTTGATAATCTTCCCTTCGTTCAAGATAATTTTCTTGCTTTTTTCATTGTATATCTTAATTGTTAAACTCCTCAGATTGAAGTTCATCAGTTTCCCTTTGCCTGTGTTATGCAGCACATGGATTTTGCAGTTTGTTTAGAGAAGGTTATATTTGTCATGTGATAAACTTTCGATAAAATAGTTATCAATTTCAGAAGCAGATAAAAACGTTTGTGCCGAATGACCCTCCTAGTAATTCAGTAAATAACATACAGAATACAGTTACCCAGTGAGCTGAAATGTTCCGCCCGGCTTCCCGTCTAACACTTAATTTCACATTTGAGTAATTTGTGCATTCGCCTCATAACATTAAAACTGACATTAGATCACCTGGAGGTTTCCTCTTTTCTAAAGATAAAAAACAGGATTTTCTATAATTTCTTCAAAACTGGAACTGTGAATCCCTGGAATCTCTGGGACTGAGCCGTGTGAACTATACAGTGCAGAAATTTCCATTTTATGATTAGGTTGCCAGAATTGTCCACACCGTCTAAATGAGGTAATCCCAACATTTCTTGTGACAACAATAATAGATTTAATTGGAACTCTATCCCTTTGATATTCGAGGGGCTTTCTCGAACAAAGGGGAAAGCGGGAACTGGCAGAGTGCGGGAACCCGTGGGACTGGAATCTGGCAGAGTGTGGGATACAGGCGTGCGGAGTCATGATGAAAAGGAGAGCGGGAAGAGTCGAACAAATCAACTGACGGAGACAGCTCCAATTTGCATTAATAAAATATCAATCTTATTTTGTTTTCAGCTTTTAAACACTGATCGGTGAATTGATATTAACAGCGATTCGATAACGTTGTAAAAGGAAATGTTGGATCCTTTGAAAGGGGAATTTGTTAACATATTTAAAATATGCTTTGCTGATTCTTAAATTGTTGATTATACATAAAAAAATAATCTTCTAAACTGAGCAAGAAAGAGATCAAGTTATGACTGGAGTGTCCCGGATGTGAGGTCTGGGGCGGGCCCTCGCCCACAGCAAGTGAAAGACCTGAAAATGTTGGACATGGACGGGTGCTCGGATGGTTCTGCATAGAGCAGAAGTTTTGTGATCCTGGGCCTCTCCGGTCCGCGCGGGTAGAGGCCCACATATCCCAGGGGGGCATGCGGTTAACAAGCGCCCCGGGAATCAAGTGGGCCGGCTCAACCAATAAAAGAAGGTATCGCCAATTCATACTTATGGGAGTTCCTTACGTACAGAATTCCAATAAGTATGAATGGGGACCACTTAAAAAATACAGAAACAAATGAAATAATAAAAATACATGTTTAAAATTAATTAAAATCCCATTTAATTAAAGATTTTAAATAAAAATGTAATTTAAAAAATGTATATTAGATGTTTTAACAGGGTTAAAAATAAACTTACCTTATTAGACAGGGTTTTTAAAGTATAAATGAGTGAATTTGTTTTTCTAATTTTAACCCTCTTATGCTGGTAAAAGTTGGCATTATGGCAGATTCCTCCGAATTTACCTGGAGTTCCGGAAGGGACGGAAAGTATTTTGCCTGCTTTATCCAGGCGTAAGAATTTCACGGGCATGCAGCGGGCGGAGGTTCGGTGAATAGCGCGACTCTCGGCCCCGAGGAGGACCTTTTTCCGGGGATGCGGAGAATCTGCAAAGAGAATTCTTGACAGACCGCAAGTTCCGGGTCCTCCTGAGAGGGCAGACGGTGCCTCGGTTAGACGTTCCATCCGAAAGACCGCACCTCCGACAGTGCAGCACACACTCAGTACTGCATTGAGGTGTCAGCATATATTTAGTGTTCAAGTCTCTGGAGCGGGACTTTAACCCATTGCCATCTGATGCAGAGGCGAGAATGCTGCCGCAGAGCCACTGCTCACATTTTTATCAAAATAGTAAATCTCAAAAAGGAATTGGATATATACTTGAAAAGGAAATGGTTGCTGGGCAGTGGGGAAATAGCAGGGGAGTTGGACTAATTGGATTCCTGTTTCAAAGAGCCGGGAGAGGCATGATAGGCCGAATGGCCTCCTTATGTGCTTTCTGAATCTCTACCGCTTGTGTTGCCCGCGATCTTCCGCCCTGTAATGTGAATGGAATGAAAGCTGAGGAAGCTTTTCCAGAATTTTCCGACATCCGCCTGCTGTGCGAGTGAGACTCCGGCCGTGGCGTAGGTCTGGGAGATCCCAGCGCTGGAGTAGACAAGCGGAAAGTAATTAAGAAAGTGTCAGTGAGTGTGGAATTTTAATGTATTTATTCACTTAAAAGAGAATAGGAGGTACCGTGGGTCCAATTCATTATTCAGGAGCAATATAAAGGATTAAGAAAAAGCTTTTTAATTATCCAACGAATCCAGTAGGTAGAAAGTAAAGATCAGCAAAGGCCGCTTGGTAAATATTCGGAGTGGATCACAAGTGAATCATTGAAGGTTTGTATGAGAGGCAGCGAACAAGGTTTTTTTGAAATGTAGTTACAGTGTTCAACCACACAACATTGGATTCAGAAATCCAGAGACTCAGAAACCGCAAGGTAAAGGAATGGGGACTGACAGGAGTGACGGTTTACTGACACTGCTGCAAGTTTCCTCAATTAGAGAAGATTCCTGAGGATCCGACAGCGGCTGAAATAATCCCAGTGTTTAAAATAAGGCCAGGAGAGATCCAGTGGGTGAGCACCTGGGACAGGAGCAAAGTAAAAGGGAATTATCTCGGTTGCAGGGTCGATGTGTCATCTTTAACGAACCTGCTGGAGTTTCTGAAACACATCACTGGCCTGTAGGGCAGGGGAAATGCAGTGGGAATGACCCAGTCTGATTTTAACGCTGCAGCGGACAAGGTTCCACATCTACAAACGGTGAGGAATTATGGGATGGGTGGGAGATCTGGCACTGCACAGACAGCTCATTACAAAATGAAAGTACGTTATCGACAAATGGAAACTTGTAAGGGACGGGTGACTATTGCGTTCTCTATTGGTACCAGTTAATTTTTAATGTTTTGGTTAATAGAATCACAACGAAGAAACTATCTTAGAAAGAAAACAATGAAAATTACACCAACGTAAGTAAATCGATAAAACCATACACATTTACTGGGCGGGAGTAGGTCATGTGACCCATTCTCTCTGTAGTGGATTATTTGATACAACAATCAAAAACTATCTGCACTCTCATCCACAGACATTTATTTTCTCTGCTTCAATATACTTCTCACTTTCCCTTAACTATTGCCTGAGGCATACATTCGATCTCCAGCAAACCTTTGCATAAAGAAGTTTGTGCTAACCAGTCTGCACATTCCCTTTGTGACCATTTAAAGCCGATCACCATTTATTGCCAGCTCCTCAACTAGATGGAATGATCTCTCCCTCTTCACTCTGCTAAACTGTTCAAAATGTTTAAATTCTGTATTAAAACGTCACATAAATTTCACTGCTCCAGTGCAAATAGTCCCAATATCTTGTCCCTTATTTTCAGTATAGTTCTGATCCATGGCACCAACCTGGTGTATCTACACTGCCCGCTCTCAGTGGAGTTAATGGCCTTTCCACAATGAGGCGCCGAAGCTCTACCTGGTGTTCTAACAGTGGCCTCACCAGCATTTTGTAAAGATTCATCATCAATTGTTTATTCTTGTTATCTAAGCCCATGTCTATGAAACACACATTTCTGTTGGTTTTGTCATCCACCTTTCTAGAATTGATTATTTGGATCCCTATCGCTCGCAGTTCATCCACACCCTTCAGCTCCTTCCCATTGATATTCTGCTCCCATTCCTTGGCGTTTCTCGCACAATCAGGCGAGATCACCGATGAACAATTTGTAACTGATTCAAAGTTGCTGGTATTTTTCAGATATTATTTGAAACAATGTGCAACAGCAGAATAAGACGATAATGACCAAAGATTGTGTCTGACCGTCTGCACATGTTCAGCCAAACACAGAATACTTTATATCAGTTTATTTTATCAGAATTTCTTGCAGGTTTGCTTTTTTTACCGATAACTTGCATCAAATGTAATAGTTAATAATTTTATGAATAAACATTATTTTTTACATTCCTTTACCATTTTGTTTGGGAGAATGATTGAGACAGAATGGTCCGTATTTTCCGATCGGAGGCTTCCCGCGTGCGGAGGCCTCCGATCTGGAGAAAATTACGAACTTCCCTGAGGGCACCCCAGGCGCCTCTACCTCCGCTCCTGGGCCTCTCCACAGTCGAAATGCGCAGGTCCCACGTATCACACAGGCGCAGGCAGTTTGCAAGTGTCCCTGGGATCACGTGGGCCATGGGGAGCCAATAGAAGAAGGTAATCTCCCTTCGTACACTTGAAAAATAGACCTGCCAAAAGTATGAATGGAGATCACCCCAAAAACATAGTGAAACTTTAAATACATTTAAAAACCATCACCTTTTTAAAATTAGTTGAAATTACAATAAATTAAATATTTTAAACAACAATTTAATTTAAAAAATAAGTAAGTTTTTTACGGGCTAAAAATAAAATTAGTTTTTTTTAAAGAAGTATTTTAAATTATTAATGAGTGAAGAAAATGTTTGTTTTTTACTTTTTTCCAACGCTTATGCTGGTAACGGCAGGCCTTATGCCTGCTTTTACCAGGCGTGAGATTTGTAAGGGTTTTCTGCGGGCGGAGGTGCTCCTGAAAGCGGAACTATCGGCCCGCAGAGTCCCTTCTCCAGGGCAGGCGTCCGATCTGTCCATAGCATTCTGGACAGATCGAAAATGCCGGTTTTCAGCGCATGCGCTTTGCATGCCTGAAAACGGCAATTCCGATGCCCCTACGTGTGTGCACATCCCGTACACGCCCGTAGGGTTCGGTATATGCGGTCCATGAGTCAGAATATCAATAATATTACTCATGATACTTTTATCGGCAGAACAAAACAAGAGCAGACTCCATCTTTGTGCTGAGTGAGAGACACCAGTCAGTGTACAATCGAGAATTTAAGTCTGTTTCTGGGGCAAAATAGGTGAAAGTTCACATCGATGAGCCGAGTTACGAAATGTTTCCTCCATTCGAACACTGATCACGGGACAAGAGCCCACTTTATTTGTCAATGAGGAATGGAGTCCGATAGAGAAACCCGCGCCTGCAATATTCACACCAAACTTCCAGGATAGTTACCAATATCGGGGATCGCAAGACCTTTGATCGTTATGGCACCAAATAAAACTTTATTGATGATTTTAAAGTGGCGCGCCCGATCCCAGTACCTGCGGTGTAAGCTGGATTCCTCTGTTACCCACATGTCCGACTCCACTGCTGAACCTCATCATTGTTATCTTTGATCCCTGAAGGTGAAATGTGCTAAAGTTGCAGGAATAGGTTATGTTTATTCAACGAAAGAAGCGTAGAAAAAGAAATCAAAGCAGACATCAATGCATGCTGCAAAATGGAAGAAATGTTTAAAAAAGAACTCGCACATTTTTAACATTACCAGAAAGATGGATTGTCTACGATTGAAAAGGAGTTGAAATTGAGCTTTACTTACGAGGAAGAACTCGTTTGACTTGATTTCTTTTCATTCTCATTTTCCAGCCAATCTCAGAATCAGTGTCCAGGGAGATTTCACAACATTCTTAGCTCTTCTCTGAATTTCCTCTGGGTCGCTGCATAAATACACGGGTTTAGACAGGAGCTCAAATGCTTCAGCATTGCTCCGGTTTCAGTGGCGATATATCCAGGATCTGTGCGGTCACCTCGGTAATAAGTCGTGTTTGTCAGTCTGGTAGTTACAAAACTCACGGCAGTTGTCAGCCACAACAATATAAAACTGCCCGATACAGTGAACAGTAAAATGATGGATTTCCTTCTGTTCTCCATCTCTGGATCGCTCTGATTTTCACTCCTGTGGCCCCGGAGTCCCCTGCGGGCTCTACTTGTCACTATAATACGGCAGACTGTCAAAGTATTAAATAAGACAATTAATGTAAAGGGAATACAAACGACCGCGGCAGAATAAAACCAGACATACGCTACACCAGGAGGTGAGGGAAAAAAAGCCCCACTATTCCGGCAGCCCCACTGCACCTTGTTAATTATTTGTTCAGGTTCAAATGCAAACAATACGGTGATGTCCTTTAAAAAAATTAGGATCGAGACGTTTGTTATAACCGCGGCCGCAGTTCTCTCGGTGCAATACTTTGTTCTAAACTTCTGGCAACAGATAACTACAAATCGGTCAAATGTGAAGGAGACGGTGAACCAAACAGACAAATCGATGGTGACAGCAGTCATGTATAGAATGACCTTACACACGGGAGTGTGGGACAGGAATGAAAGTGGAAAGCGATAACTGAATATATAATACATCATTACATTGAAGATCAAGACCAGTAGATCTGCTATTGCCATGACCACCATGTAGAGAGAGATACACTTGGAAAGGCCGCAGTTTCCTAGGGAGAGAATCACCATTGTCACCAAATTCGCTGTAAGAAACAGAGAGGAGAGAAATAAAGTTCCAGTATCTGATTCAAATATATATGGAGAAAACTGTTGAGAGCATTTAACTCCATTCAGTGTGATTATCAACACGGAGCAGTGTGAGTACAGGATTAGTATTTGAACCATTACCTGGGAAACCCACCCACACATTTTAATGAGCTGCTGCAGCGCTCACTCTGCACGGGGGGACAAGACGGTCCGGAAATCCGCTAAAATCCTTGTGTTGGAGCTTTAAAGAACATTGTAACATCAGTGATATTATCGAATTAAGGGAAACTTGGAAAGTGCGGACATCCGATTCATTAGTTGGTTCCAGTTACTACCGACTGTGTAATGTTGACATCTAGAAATCACATTACATTAGCCAACAGGCTGTATGAAGAGGAGACAGTTAACCCCGATTAACAACAAACAGGTTACAATGGCTCACCGGGGACACCGACAGCTGCGAGGATCGGGTAGTAACTCTCTTTGATTAGCAAAATAGTTTGTTGCCCCATTTTCTGTGAGAATGGATGAGTTCTGCAGGAGATAGAAGGCTCTGACGGGCGCAGGACTGAAGCAATGGAAGGGAACGTATATTTATACTCACTTCACTCCTCCAAGGTGTCAATCAGGTTAAATCATAATTAGCATCAGTTACAGTCATTTAACAAACAGACTCAGGTAAGTTGTTTTTCTTGTCTGTTATGTCAGATTAAGAGAAATAGGTGAAATTATTATTGTAAAATTAAAAAATTGAAACATTATTTACTAGTGGAAAGTGAAATTTTCCAGTACTATCGCTGACTCTATTCCTACAGGCGTGATGAAGGTAGCTCAGCTTGCAATATTCGTCCTGACCATGCCCATGATTCACCTAGTGCACCAACTCCTTCAGAACAGGCGGTGAAACAAATCCTTCAATACCGGTGATGAGCACAATCAGGCCGCACTAGAGGTGGCCGTCTCCTCCGGTATAGTGGTAGCCTACACTTACACTACAGGTAACCGTCTCCTCTGGTATAGTGGTACTCTACACTTATGCTAAAGATGACCATGCTCCTGCTGTCGTTCTGGCACCCTACACTTACAGTAGAGTTTACGTGATCCAATGGTATTAGTGGTAGCACTACACTGACACTAGTATTGACCGTGCTGTTCAAGTACTAATGCTAATCCTTCACTTACACTGGATGTGCGTGTGCTCGACCTGCACAAGTGGTGCCCGTACACTTACACGAGGGATGACCGTTCTCCTCCGGTACCAGTAATATACCTGTTTTTGAAATAGTGTGTACGGTGCCCCTCCGCTATTAGCGGTGTTTTGCAATTACACTACAGGTGACCATGTTCCTCGTGTACTCAAAGCTAGTGGTAACCATGTCCCTCTGCTATTAGCGGTGCTCTGCAGTTGCACTAGTTGTGACGGCGCTCCTCTTGTAATAGTAGTACCCCTAAACTTACACTAGAGTTGAGCGTGCTCCTACAGTAATAGTCGTATCGCTGCACTAACACTAGCATTGAGCGTGCACCTCCAGTATCAGTTGCACCCCTAACATTATAATAGAGCTGATTGTGCTCTTCCAATGATAGTACACTAGAACATAGGAACATAATAAATAGGACTGGGGTAGTCCATACCGCCCTTCGAGCCTGCCCCACCATTCAATAGGATCCTGGCTAATATTCGTCCTCAACTCCACTTTGCCGCCCGATCCCCATATCCCTTGATTCCCTTAGATTCCAAAATCTATCTATCTCCGCCTTTGAATATACTCAACGGCTGAGCATTCACTGCCCTCTGGGGTAGAGAATTAGAAAGATTCAAAATCCTCTTAGTGAAGACATTTCACCTCATGTCAGTCTTACATGGCCGACTCCTTATCCTGATGCTATCCCCATATTTCTAGACTCTCCAGGCAGGGGAAACAAGCTCTCAGAATCTACACTGTCAATCCTCCTAAGAATATTATATATTTCAATGAGATCACCTCTCATTCTTCTAAACTTTAGAGAGAATAGGACCAATCAACTCAATCTCTCCTAATAGGACAACTGTCTCATCCCAGGAATCAATCTAGTGAACCTTTGTTGCATCTCCTCTAATGCCAGTATATCCTTTCTGAGAAAAGGAGATCACAACTGTACACAATGCTCAAGGTGTGGTCTCCCACCAAAGGCCTGTACAATTACAGCAAGATTTCCTTACTCTTGTACTCTAACCCTCTTGGAATAAAGACCAACATGCCATTTGCCTTCTTAATTTCTTGTTCTGCCTGCATGGTAACTCTCTTTGTTTCCTGTACGAGGAAACTTAAATCTCTCTGAACAACAACATTTATATGTTTCTCACATTTTCAAAATATTAATATTTTCTTTTTTCTTACCAAAGTGAATAACCTTCCATTTCCCCACATAATACTCCATCTGCCATGTTCTTGCCCACTCACTATACCTGGCTATATCCCTTTGCAGACTCTGTGTGTCCTCCTCACAGCTTATTTTCCAACCTAATTCTGTATCGCCAGAAACGTGGATACATTGCATCCATCTAAGCGATTAATATAGATTGCAAATAGCTGAGCCCCAGCAATGATCCATAGTAGCCTGCCCAGCTGAAAATGATCCGTTTACTTCTGCTGTTTGTTTTCTTTCCTTTAATCAATCCTCTGTTCAGGCTAATACATTACCCCCAACCCCATGATCCCTTATCTAGTGTAACAACCTTTCGTATGGCACCTTATCGAATGGCTTTTGAAAACTTTATCCACTGGTTCCCCTTTATCAATCCTGTTAGTTATATCCTCAAATAAATAATACATTTGTAAATCACGATTTCCCTTTCATAAAAGCATATTGACTCTGCCTAATCATGTTATAATTTTCGAACTGCCCTGTTACCACTTCCTTAATAATGGATTCCAGCATTTTCCCGACGATATATGTCAGGCTAACTGACCAGTCGTTCCCTGTTTTTTCTTTCCATCCTTTCTTGAATAGCGGTGTTACATTTGCTACCTCTTGTTACATCTTAGTTCGATTGCGGTGTTACCCCTACACTTATACTGGCTGTGACCGTGCTCCTCCACTAAGAGAGGTAACTTATCCTAGATGTCAGCGTGCTCCTCCTGCACTACTTGTAACTCTACACTTAAATAGATGTGAACGTGCTCCACTGGCACTAGTGGTAATCCTACACTTAAACTAGATGTATCCTTCGTTATTAGTGTACCCTACACTTGCACCAGTGTTCACCGTGCTCCTCAGGTACTAGTGGAACCCTACACTTACACTACAGTTGACCGTGCTCCTCAGGTACCCTTGGAATCCTACACTTACACTACAGTTAACCGTGCTCCTCGGGTACCAGTGGAACCCTACACTTACACTACAGTTGACCGTGCTCCTCAGGTACTAGTGGAAACCTTCACTTACACTACACTTGACCGTGCTCCTCAGATACTAGTGGAACCCTACACTTACACTACAGTTGCCCGTACCCCTCAGGTACTAGTGGAACGCTACACTTACACTAGAGTTGACCGTGCTCCTCGGGTACTCGTGGAACCCTAGACTTACACTACAGTTGATCCTGCTCCTCAGGTACTCGTGGAACCCTACACTTACACTACAGTTGACCGTGCTTCTCAGGTACTCGTGGAACCCTACACTTACACTACAGTTGGCCGTGTTCCTCAGGTACTAGTGGAACCCTACACTTACACTACAGTTGATCGCGCTCCTCAGTTACTCGTGGAACCCTACACTTACACTACATTTGACCGGGCTCCTCAGGTACTCCTGGAACGCTACACTTACACGAGAGCTGACCGTGCTGCTATGGTACTAGTGGTACCCTACACTTATGCAAGAGATGACCAGACACGTCTGGTGCTGGTGGTTAGACAACTTCCACTCGATATTCGCGAGCTCCTATAGTCATAGTGGTGTCACTACACTGACATTAATGTTAACCGTGCACCTCCCCTAAGAGTCGTAAGCCTAAAATTATAAAAGAGCCGATCGTGCACCTCCGGTACTAGTGGTACCCTTACACTAACACTGGATGAGACAGTGCTGCTCCGTTTTTTTTATATTCGTTCATGGGCAAGGCCAGCATTTATTGCCCATCGGTAGTTGCCATTGAGAAGGTGGTGGTGAGCCGCCTTCTTGAAACGCTGCAGTCAGTGCGGTGAAGGTAATCCCACAGTGCTATTAGGGAGTGAGTTCCAGGATTTTGAGCCAGCGTCGATAAAGCAATGGCGATATAGTTCCAAGTGAGGATGGTGTGTGATTTGGAGGGGAACTTGGATGTGGTTGTGTTCCCATGCGCCTGCTGCCCTTCTTCTTCTAGGTGGTAGAGGTCGCAGGTTTGTGAGGTGCTGCCGAAAAAGCCATGGCTACAGTGCATCTTGTAGACGGTACACACTGCAGTCAGGGCAGTCATGTTGGTGGAGGGGTGAATGTTTTAGGTAGTGGATGTGGTGCCAATCAAGCGGGCTGCTTTGTCTAGGATGTTGTCGAGCTTCTTGAATGTTGTTGGTGCTGCACTCATCCAGGCGAGGGCACAGTATTCCATCACACTCCTGACTTGCGCCCTGCAGATGGTGGAAAGGCTTTGGGGAGTCAGGAGGTGAGACACTCGCCACAGAATAGCCAGCGTCTGACCTGCTCATGTTGCCATAGTATTAATGTGGCTGGTCCAGTTAAGTCTCTGGTCAACGGAGATCCCCAGTATATTAATGGTGGAGCATTCGGCGATGGTAATGCCGTTGAATGTCAGGGGGCGTTGGTTAGAAGCTCACTTGTTGGAGATGTTAATTGCCAGTCACTTGTGTGGCGCGAATGTTACCTGCCAATTATCAGCCCAAGCCTGAACGTTGACCAGGTCTTACTACATGTGGGCATGAACTGTTTCATTATCTGAGGAGTTGCGAATGGCACTGAAGCCAATGCAGTCATCAGCGAACTTCCCCACTTCTGACCGTATAATGGAGGGATGGTCATTAATGAAGCAGCTGAAGATGGTTCGGCCTTGGACGCTGCCCTGAGGAACTCCTGCTGCGATGTCCTGGGCCTGTGATGTTTGACATCCAACAACGCCGCCATCTTCCTTTGTGCTAGGTATGACTCCAGCCATTTAAGGTTTCGCCCCCTCACCCGATTCCCATTGACATCAGTTTTACTAGGGCTCCTTGATACCACACTCGTTCAAATGCTGCCTTGATGTCAAGGGCAGTCACTCTCACCTCATATCTGGAAGTCAGCTCCTTTGTCAATGTTTGGAAGAAGGCTGTAATTAGGCCAGGAGGCGAGTGGTTTTTGCGGAACCCAATCTGGGCATCAGTGAGCCGGTTATTGGTGAGTAAGTGTTGCTTGATACCTTTCATCACTTTGCTGATGATGGAGAGTAGATTGATGGGGCGGTAATTGGCCGAGTTGGATCTGTCCGGTTTTTTGTGGACAAACATACCTGGGTAGTTTTCCACATTGGTGGATAGATGCTAGTGTTGTAGCTGTACTGGAACAGCTTGGCTAGACCCGCAGCTAATTTTGGAGCACAAGCCTTCAGCACGATAGCCAGGATGTTTTCGGGACCCATAGCCTTTGCTGTATCCAGTGCGCTCAGACGTTTCTTGATATCACGTTGAATGAATCGAATTGGCTGAAGACTGGCTTCTGTGATGGTGGGGACCTCGGGATTAGACCGATATGGATCATCCACTCGGCACTTCTGGCTGAAGTTGAATGCAAACGCCTCAGCCTTGTCTTTTGCACTCAGGTGCTGGGCTCCACCATCATTGAGGATGGGGATATTCTTGGAGCCTCCTCCTCTCGTTAGTTGTTTAATGGTCCACCACCATTCACGACTGGATGTGGCAGGACTGCAGAGCTTTGATCTGATTCATTGATTGTGGGATCGCTGAGCCCTGTCTTATAGCATTCTTCTTCCGCTTTTTAGCATGCATGTAGTTCTGTGTTGCAGCTTCCCCAGGTTGGCACCTCATTTTTAGGTACGCCTGGTGCTGCTCCTGGCATGCTCTTCTACACTCCTTATTGAACCAGGGTTTGGTCCCCTGGCTTGGTGGTAATGGTAGAGTGAGGGATATGCCGGGCCATGAGGTTACAGAATGTGGTGGAATACAATTCTGCTGCTGCTGATGGCCCACAGCGCCTCATGGATGCCCATATTTGAGCTGCGAGATCTGTTCTGAATCTATCCCATTTAGCACGATGGTACTGCCACACAACACGATGGAGTGTATTCTCAGTGTAAAGATGGTACTTCGTCTCCACAATGACAGTGCGGTGGTCACAGCTGCCAATGCTGTCATGGACAGATGCATCTGCGACAAGTAGATTGGTGAGGACGTGGTCAAGTAGGTTTTTCCCTCGTGTTGGTTCACTCACCAGCTGTCGCAGGCCCATACTGGCAGTTATGTCCTTCAAGACTCGGCCAGCTGGGTCAGTAGTGGTGCTACCGAGCCGCTCTTGGTGATGGACATTGAAGTCCCCCAGCCAGAGTGCATTCTGTGCCCTTGCTACTCTCAGTGCTTCTTCCAAGTGGTGTTCAACATGGAGGAGCACTGATTCATCAGCTGAGGGAGGGCGGTAGATGGCAATCAGCAGGAGGTTTCCTAGCCCATGCTTGACTTGGAGCCATGAAACTTCATTGGGTCCAGGGTCAATGTTAAGAACTCCCAGGGCCACTCCTTCCCGACTATACACCATTGTGCCGCCACCCCTGGTGGGTCTGTCCTGCCGGTGGGACAGGACATACCCCTGGATGGTGATGGAGGAGTTTGGGACATTGGCGGAAATGTATGATTCTGTGAGTATGAGTATGTCAGGCTGTTGCTTGACTAGTCTGTTGAACAGCTCTCCCAAAATTGGAACAAGTCCCCATATGTTGGTGAGGAGGACTTTGTAGTGTTGACTGGGCTGGGTGTGGCGTTTCTGTGTCCGTAGCCGCTGCCGAGGTTCAAGCCGGGTGGTCCGTCTGGTTTCATTCTTATTATATTGCTTCGTAACGGCTAGTTACAACTGAGAACTTGCTCGGCAATTTCAGCGGGCAGTTCAGAGTCAAACACATTACTGTGGTGTGGATTCACATATAGGCCAGACCAGGTAAGGACGGCAGATTTCCTTCCCTAAAGGACATTAGTGAACCAGATGGATTTTTACGACAATCCGATAGTTTCATGGTTATCATTAATGATACTACATTTTCATTCCAGATTTAATTAATTAACTGAATTTAAATTCCCAAGCTGCCGTGGTGGGATTTGAACTCACGTCTCTGAATCATTAATCCAGGCATGTGGATTACTAGCCAAGTGATATTACCAATACGGTACCGTGCCCGTTCTACTCTAATATTACTGGTGTCGACCATACTCTAACATTAATGGTGGTGAACTTACTCAAACATTTTTCTGGTGAACCTACTCTAACATAACTGGTGGTGAGCCTACTCTAACAGTACTAGTTGTGACCCTACTCTAACATTGCTGGTTGCGACCTGACTCAAACATTACCGGTGGTGACCCTACACTAACATTACTGGTGGTGAGTCTATTCTAACATTACTAATGGTGATAATACATTAACATTACTGGTGGTGACTCTACTCTAACATTACTGGTGGTGACTCTACACTAACATTACTGTTTGTGACCCTATTCTAACATTACTGGTGGTGACCCGTCTCTAACGTTACTGATAGTAATGCTACTCTAACATTACTAGTGGTGACCCTACCCTATTATTACTGGTGGTGAACCTAATCTAACATTACTGGTTTTGACCCGACTGCAACATTACAGGTGGTGATCATTCTCTAACATTAATGGTGGTGAACCTAATCTAACAGTACTAGTTGTGACCCTATTCTAACATTACTGGTGGCGACCTTACTCAAATATTACTGCTGGTGACCCTACTCTAACATTACTGGTGGTGATTCTATTCTAACATTAATTGTGCAGAGCCTACTGTTATATTGCTGGTGGTGACCCCTCACTGACAATAATGGTGGTGTCCCTACTCAAACATTACTCGACGTAAACCTATTGTAACATTACTAGTGGTGACCCTACCCTATTATTACTGGTGGTGAATCTAATCTAACTTTACTGGGTTTGACCCGACTGTAACATTACAGGTGGCGACCATTCTCTAGCATTACTGATGGTGACCCTACTCTAACATAACTTGTAGTGACCCTACTCTAACATTACTGGCGGTGATCCGACTCTATTTGTACTGGTGTTGAAACTACCCTAACTTTACTGGTGTTGACCTGACTGTAACATTAGAGGTGGTGAACATACTCTAACATTAGAGTTGGTGACCCGACTCTAACGTTACTGGTGCTGACTCTACAGTAATATTACTTTTGGTGGCTCTACTCTATCATTACTGGTGGTATCTCTACTCTAACATTACTTGTGGTGGCATTATTCTAACATTACTTGTGTTGTCGAGACACTAACATTACTGGTTGTGACCCTACACTTACACTGGCGGTGAATCTGCCCTAAATTTTCTCGTGATGATTCTGTTCTAACATTACTAGTTTTGACTCTACTCTAATATTACTGCTTGTGAATTCTATTCAACTTTACTCTTGATGACCCTCTTCTATCATTAGAGTAGTGTCACCACCAGCAATGTGAAAGTAGGGTCAAAACCACCATTTTTAGAGTAGGGTAACAACCAGTAATGTTAGAGTAGAGTCACGACCATTTATATTAGAGTAGCCTCACCAACAATAATGTTAGAGTAGGATCACCACCACTAAAATTAGTGTATAGTCACCACCAGTAACGTTAGAGTAGAGTCACCAGCAGTTATGTTAGAGAAGAATCATCACGATTAATGCTTGAGTAGGTTCATCATCAGTAATGTTAGAATAGGTTCATCACCCGTAATGTTGGAGTCGAGTCACCACCAATAATGTTAGAGCAAGGTCATCACCAGTAATGTTAAATTAGTGTCAGCACCAGTAATGTTCCATTAAAGTCATCATCATTTAGGTTAGATTTGATTTACCACCAGTAATATTAGTGAAGAGACACCAACATTAACGTTAATATAAAATAAACACCAGTAATGTTAGAGTCGGCACACCCCTAGTAATGTCATAGTAGGGCCACCACCAGCAATTCTAGAGTATTGTCACCACCAGTAATGTTAGAGTAAGGTCACATCCAGTAATGCGAGGGTAGAGTCATACCCAGTAATGTTAGAGTATAGTCACCGGCAGTAATGTAAGAGTAGGCACACCCCTAGTAATGTCATAGTAGAGCAACCACCAGCAATTCTAGAGTATTGTCAACACCAGTAATGTTAGATTAAAGTCAAAACCAGTAATTCTACGGTAGAGGCATACCCAGTAATGTTAGAGTATAGTCACCAGCAGTAATGTTAGAGTAGCGGCACCACCTTTAATGATAGAGTAGAATCACCAACAGTAACGTTAGAGCAGCGTCACCAACAGTAATGTTAGAGTAGGGACACCACCAGTAATGTTAGAATAGAGTCACCACCAGTAATGTTAGCGTATCGTAACCACAAGTTATAATGGAGTTGAATTAGCATCAGTAATGTTGCAGTTTGGTCACAATCAGCAATGTCAGAGTAGCGTGCCCACATTTAAAGTTAAATGCGAGTCATCAGCATTAATGTCAGTGTGTGGTTTCCAGCAGTAATGTTAGAGTAGAGTCACCACCAATAATGTTAGATTAGGGTCACCACCAGTAATGTTAGTTTTGGGTCACCACCAGTAATGTTAGAGTAGAGTCACCACCAATCATGTTAAAGTAGAGACACTACCAGTCATGTTAGAGTAGGGACACCACCAGTAATGTTATAGTAGGGTCACTGCCAGTAACGTTAGAATAAAATCACCAACAGTATTGTTAGAGTAGAGTCAACAAAAGTAATGTTGCATTAATGTCATCCTCAGTTTAGTTAGAAGAGGTTCAACACCAGTAATGTTAGAGTAGGGTCAGCACCAATAACGAGTTAGTTGGGTCACCACCAGTAATGCTTGTGTAGAGTCACCACCAGTAACGTTAGTGTAGAGTCACCACCAGTAATGTTAGAATAGGGTCACCTCCAGTTATCTTAAAGTAGTGTCACCACCAGTAATGTTAGAATAGGGTCACCTCCAGTAATCTTAAAGTAGTGTCACCACCAGTAATGTTAGAATAGGGTCACCTCCAGTAATCTTAAAGTAGGGTCATCACCAGTAATGTTAGAGTAGGGTCACCACCAGTAATGTTAGTGTAGGATCACCACCAGTTTTGTTAGCGTAGAGTCAACACCAGTAATGATAGAGTTGTGTACTGTTAGTGTAGAATCTATGGACCGAGGTGCATTATTACACCATTGGTGTTTCAGGACACTGAAGCGGAAAATCTTGCCTTTTTTGTTAAGTGTCTGTAACTAACGCCAGTTATTGTGAAAGCGGATTTTCTCACCGGGGCACCGAGTGGTCTATAAATGGGTATAATTTACGGATCTCAGATGCACTTGGGATGGAACCTTAAAGCAGTACAGGATCCACACCTTCTTCTATAATAAATAGAGTGACTGCGCGCTACATCACCTGTATAAATTATACAATTGTTTTGTGCTAAATTTGTCCGGTGGTGTCTTCTGTTTGTTCAAATTCAAAGACGAACAAAAGTCATTGTATGAATATTAAACATTTGGAATAACTCTCAGCAGAGTCTCAATTGGGCTGAATCCTGTAACGTCGGCCCGTAAGAAAACATCTCACACTAAAATACAATGACTGATTACCTGGAAATTCTCCACCTAATTATTACAGCCATCGGTGTCCCAGGTAAGTCTTTATAACCAGTTATTGCTTTGTATGGAGCGATGTTAGACTGTATTATCGCTATTTGTGCTTGCCGGATGATGAGGAGTTTCTCCGTGTTTGTTATAAAGTTGTCTCTTCACTTTCCTTTCGGTGTTCACTGCCCACCAGTTGCAGTCTCCTCTATCCCTGGTAAACTGGGACGTGAATTTGAGCTGCACCTTCTCGCGAATTGATTCGCTCCGCAAACAACCAATGACTGTTATTGTCTGACAAGGAGCAAGTTCACTGGTGACCGAATTTATCATCACCACTGAGCCTCAAGCAGTCTCCAGATTAGATCCGGAACTGGCGTTAGATCACCAATGTGTGCTCGTGGATTACCCTGAAAATTCAGAGTGTTCTTATTATCCTCATATGCTATAGTAAGAATAGTTCCTATTTAAAGGAACGGTAATGTTGACCATTCAGGTTAATTAAATGTTTGAAGCATTCTCACTCGCGCTGTATATCTCCAAAATGCACTGTCAATATCTGAGTCAGCTCCAACAGTATGTGTGTCATAAGACTGCGCGCCACAATCAGAACTGCTTCCTTCCAAATGATCCTGATGATTAAAATGTGTATTCAGAATATAAAGTATAAACAAATGATTTAGTTCGGAATCATGTCACATTTTAACACATGATCTACTGCGGCTGCAGCTGCAGAATACCGTTCCCTATCCTACTTCCACTTTCTACAATTCAGACCTACATTGGATAGGCGGTGAAGATTTTTATTGTGGTGGGGCGGTTAATTTCTCCCGAAATCTTTCTTCTAGCATCAAGTCCCGTTCGCCCATCACCCCTGTGCTCGCTGACATGTATTGGCTCCCGGTTAAGCAGCGCCTCGATTTCAAAATTATCATCCTTGTTTTCAAATCCCTCCATGGCCTCGCCCCACACTATCTCTGTAATCTCCTTCAGCCGCTCAAACCCCCGAGTTATCTGCGCTCCTCTAATTCTGCCCTCTTGAGCATCCCTGATTATAATCGCTTAACCTTTGGTGGTCGTGCCTTCTGTTGCCTAGGCCCTAAGCTCTGGAATTCCCTGCCTAAACCTCTCCACCTCGCTACCTCTCTTTCCTGCTTTAAGACGCTCATTAAAACCTACCTCTTTGAACAAGCTTGTGGTCGCCTGTCCAAATTTATCCTTTAATGGCTCGCTGTCAAATTGTTTGTCTTAAAATGCTCCTGAGCAGCGCCTTGGGACACTTTACTACGTTAAAGACGTTATATAAATACAAGTTGTTGCTGTTGTTTATTGTTACTTCCTCCTTTTTATATTTTCTGATCCAGTTCAATCCGATGTGTCGTTATTTATTCCCATCTGCCTCGGTTAACCTTTACACGCTCGTAGTTTCATTTATTTTCCATCCTCTACAGATCCCCACACCACCTTCGATCATCTGCAAGCCTTTTCACGATTAACATACTTTCCTATATTTTCCAGTGTCAGCCGCGACTCAGTTGTTAGCACTCTCGCCTCTGAGTCAGAAGGTTTCATTCAGACTGACACTCCAGTGCAGTACTGAGGGAGGGGCCGTTTTTCAGATGAAATACTAAACCGAGGCCGCAACTGCTCTCTCAGGTGGATGTAAAAGATCCAATGGCACTGTTTCGAAGTAGAGCAGGGGAGTTTTCCCCGGTTTCCTGGCCAATATTTATCCCTCAAACAACATCACTGAAAGAGATAATCTGGTCATTATCAGATTGCGGTTTGAAAGATCTTGGCTGCTGTGTTTTTAACATTAAAATAGCAAAAACGTAAAACGTGGCTACAATAGTGCTTTGGGACGTCCTGAAATCATCGAAGGTTCTTTATAAATGCAAGTATTTCCTTATTTTCTGACATGTTAGTTAAAAAAATCGCGCAAACATTAAAGAGCAATTGTCCTCACGGGATGGAAGAAACGAAGCTTTTAGTTGCTCACATATTACGGTTGATTGTAATTTTGTCGTTTAACATAATTCTAACATTTCTTTCTCTATTTATTCCAGTTAAACTGGTGGCGATTTCCATCCTGTGCCGAGGAAATTGCGGTCTCTCCAAATGTGTCACTCGCTACCTGGTGGCGATGGCAGTAGCGGATTTAATGGTGGTGATTATTGAAGTCCTGATGTAACAGGTTGCTAGAACTTATTGGAAAATCAAATTCCTGAAACAGGCTCCATTCTGTCTTGTCCATTATGTCCTGTGTCAGGTTGCTTTGGATTGTTCTGTTTGGCTCACCGTCGCTTTCACTTTCGATCGCTGTGTAGCCAGTTGCTGCTCGAAGTTTAAGTTGAAATATTGCACCCCGAAAATTACGACAGTAGTTATTTTCACAATATGTCTGGGGTTCTGTTTAAAGAACATCCCCTTTTATTTCCTGTGTTTGGAATCAACTTATTATGTTCGCGGGAATCTGTGGTGTTGGGGGAAACAATCCCTTCCCATGTCGGAAGCGTTTGAGTGGTTTTACTGGTTGGAGCGTCTGTTGAAGCCGCTGCTTCCTTTCTTTCTCATTTTGCTCCTTAATGCTCTGACCGTCAGACAGATTATTGCGGCCAGTAGAGTCCGCAGGGGGCTCAGGGCTCGGTGTAATGGCGAGAAGCAGAGAGATCCACAGATGGAGAACCGGAGACAATCCATCATTCTGCTCTTCACCCTGTCGGGCAGTTTTATTCTGTGTTGGATGACAACTACTCTGGTCTTCATTCTCAGCCGATGTCTTTACACAGACCTGGAAACGTCTATTCGTCTTATTCAGAGAAAAAAATGTTGGATATTATTCAGCTTTTCAGCTGCTGCACAAACACCTTCATTTATGGAGTGACCCAGACGAAATTCAGAGAGCAGTTGAGGAGCGCGGTGGTGTACCCTGTTACTCTTGTTGCTAAATTAATTAGATAATGTGTACCGCACAGATCAATGCGTCAGTTAATGTTCTAGTTTTGTAACAGAGCCGAGATGACCAGAAACCTCGCTGAACAAGATTACAATCCACCTACTGCGGTCTATC
Organism: Squalus acanthias; assembly: GCA_030390025.1. Lineage (NCBI taxonomy): Eukaryota > Metazoa > Chordata > Chondrichthyes > Squaliformes > Squalidae > Squalus > Squalus acanthias. Next base: position 147,933 of record JASTWF010000176.1, read on the forward strand.
CTGGTGAACTGAACCCTTCTCGAGGTGAGAGTGCCCCTCCTCCCTACTCCTCCATTGTTTCCATTGTCTGCGTCAGGGTACTTGCCTGTTTTATAATTTTATTTACAGGTAGGACTGATTTACAAGTGATCCTTGTTTGGATTCAGTAGAATATTGTCATATCACCCCGTTACCCTTATGCGGAGGTATAATAAGATATCGTCATAAATCCTTTACCTCTGATACAATTTCGAGGACTAGGAAACACTGAAACATCTTATTAATGCATTTCATTAAATCATGTCAATGTTATTGTAAAAAACTAATCCTTAAATGCAGGGTATATGAGATAGAGGTACTTGTAAAAACATTATAACTCCCGTAGCAAGGACCCCTTCAGGAGATCGCAAGCGTGTCGCCTTGAGTGCTAACGCTGGCCTCAGCAAGACTGGGCTCAAAGTCCCCAAAGAGCTCCAGTGTGTTGTCATAGAGTCATAGGGGTAGAAATTAGGTCGCGCCCCATTTGGGGTGCAAATATCGTCTGGACGCAAATATTAGCGCCTGGCGCTAATTATCGGCACTGACTGGAAACTTCACTTTTACCGCCCCAGGAGGTGAGTGGAGCGCTAAAGCAGGCGCTGCACACCTGTCTTAAGGCGCAAAGGCCGAGGAGTGAGGCGCTAACTCAGAGCGCTGGCGAAGCTCATGTAATGTCAGTCAGCAATGGAACACACACACAATGGCACGGGCCAGTTCTTAAAGGGGATGGTTAATCTTGCTTTCCATCCACATCCTGTTCATTGCAGCCTTGAATCTCGGCCTGGAGAGACTTGCACATCAAATGTGCTGGAAAGAACAATGGAGAGTACCAGGCAAAGAGCTCAGAGTGCAGCTCCCACAGTCTCTGCTAAATCGATACAAGGAAGGGCAAATCAAAATGAACCTGCAAAGTGCTGCTCAGTACCCAAAACTCCTTCACACAACGTTGAATCTCTCCAGAAGTCTCTCCCTCTCTCTCTCAGAATGCGTAGTTCAAAAATGCCACCAACAATAAAAGACAGGAAGAGGCCCCCTTTAAATAGCGCCCCCTCCCCCCCAGCCCCACAGCGATTGATAGCGTTCCAGTCTTCTGGTCGTTGGATGCGCCAGGCGGTAAGGCAGGGGGCGCCACTCAATTTCCGCTCCGGGGCGCCACAAGGGCGTTGCACCATGGAATGACGTCACAATCTGCGCGCGCAGGTGGTCGTAGCGGTAAGTTTTAGCACCGCCGCACAATGTCAAGTTAAGTTCCCGAGCGGCGCAAACATCGCTGCGCCCGTGCGTTAGCGGCTTTGCGCCCCATTAGCGCCCTCTTAAGGCGCTAACGGGAGGCGCAACCAACTGAATTTTTCCCCATAGAGTTATACAGCACAGAAAGAGGCCCTTCGGCGCATCGTGTCCGCGCCGGCCATCAAGCTCTGTCCATTCTATTCCCATTTTCAGCACTTGGTCCGTAGCCTTGTATGATATGGCGTTTCAAGTGCTCATCTAAATGCTTCTTGAATGTTGTGAGGGTTCCTGCCTCTACCACCCTTTCAGGCAGTGAGTTCCAGATTCCAACCACCCTCTGGGTGAAAAAGTTTTTCCTTCACTCCCCTCTAAACCTCCTGCCCCTTACCTTGAAAATAAGACCCCTAGTTATTGACCCCTCTAATAAGAGGAAAAGTTCCTTTCTATCTATTCTATCTATGCCCTCATAATTTTGTACACCTCAATCAGGTCCCCCCTCAGCCTTCTTTGCTCTAAGGAATACAACGCCAGCCTGTCCAGTCTCTCTTCATAGCTGAAGCGCTCCAGCCCAGGTAACATCCTGGTGAATCTCCTCTGCTCCCTCTCCAATGCAATCACATCCCTTCCAATAGTGTGGCGACCAGAACTGCACACAGTATTCCAGCTGTGGCCTAACTAGCGTTTTGTACAGCTCCATCATAACCTCCCTGCTCTTACATTCTATGCCTCCAGTAATGAAGACAAGTATCCCATATGCCTTTTTAACCACCTTATCTACCTTTCCTGATGCCTTCAGGGATCTATGTACATGTACACTGAGATCCCTCTGATCCTCTGTCCTTCCTAGGATCCTACCATTCATTGTATATTCCCTTGGCTTTTTTGTACTCCCAAAATGCATCACCTCACACTTTTTCAGCGTTAAATTGCCTTTGCCACTGATCTGCCCATCTAACCATCCCGTTTATATCGACGTGTAGGCTGAGGCTCCCCTCCTCGCTATTTATTACTCCACCAATTTTCGTGTCATCTGCGAACTTACAGATCATACCTCCTACATTCATTTCTAAATCATGAATGTACACTGCAACCAGCAAAGGAGCCAGCACCGATCCCTGCGGTACTCCACTGGACACAGGCTTCCAGTCACAAAAACAACCTTCGACCATCACCCTCTGCCTCCTGCCACTGAGTCAATTTTGATCCAATGTGCCAAATTGCCCTGGATCCCATGGGCACTTACCTTCTTGAACAGTCTCCCATGTGGGACTTTGTCAAATGCCTTACTAAAGTCCATGTAGACTACATCAACTGCACTACCCTCATCCACGCACCTAGTCACCCACTCGAAAAATTCAATCAAATTGGTCAGACATGATCTCCCCCTGACAAAACCATGCTGACTATCCCTGATTAATCACTTCCTCTCCAAGTGGAGATTTATTCTGTCCCTCAGAATTCTTTCCAATATCTTGTATCTTTTATATGTTTATCTTACGCCGCGTAATGCTCTGATTCAAATCTTCGCATTTTACACCAATATATATTTCCATCTGACGTCCGGAACTTCACTTGTTTGTCAAATATAAAATTTATGATCCGATTGTTTTTTCTACCAGTTAACCACTTCTGAACCTGATTCAGCACAAACCCTTCACACATATTGTAAACCATTGCCTTTGGATTCAATTGTTCCTTTCAGTGTTTGTTGTTCTGAATGATTATCGTATTAATTTCATCACCAACCCTTCTGCCATTTCTTTATGGAAACCAGAGACTCTCCTTGGTACGATATAACATCCCCTGTTTGTCTATTAATTCCATGAAGCAACCCTTTTAATTGCTTGCACATTATTTGAACATGTTCCTACATCGTCTCAATATCAGCCTAAACATCTATCTGAATTGCGCTCAGTGTAATCGTGTACACTCCACATACATTCATTACATACACCAGAATGCAAAGATACAGAAGAAACATTTAACAGATTAAGAATAATCTGGAATGCAAATTCACAATACAAAATATAATTTGTATTGGTAACGACAAGTCCGTTTTCAGGTCCGTCCGGAAGGTCGGGCACATAAGAACATAAGAAATGAGAGCAGGAGTAGGCCATACGGCCCCTCGAGCCTGCTCCGCCATTCAATAAGACCATGGCTGATCATCGACATCACCTCCACTTTCCCGCCCGATCTCCATATCCCTTGATTCCCCTAGAGTCCAACAAACTATCTGTCTCAGCCCTGAATATACTCAAAGGCTCAGCATTCATAGCCCTCTGGAGCAGAGAATTCCACAGATTCACCACCCTCTGAGTGAAGAAATTCCTCCTCATCTCTGTCTTAAATGGCCAACCCCTTATCCTGAGACTAAGCCCCTTAGTCCTAAACACTCCAGCCAGGGGAAACAACCTCTCAGCATCTACCCTGTCAATCCCCTTCAGAATCTTGCAGGTTCCAATGAGATCATCTCTCATTCTTCAACCTGAGTCACTGAGCCTGCCTTTCTCTCTCTAGTCTCTACGTTCAGTTTTATTTGAGTCAACCTTAACTTGCAGATTCTGTCCCCAGGCTCTGCAATTACTGAGCAGCACAGCGACGAGCAAGAATAGTTTTGGCCCACGGTGAAAATCACGATCACCTGTAATAAAGAGCAGAGAAACACATGATGGCAATTCTGGGGAGCGCGCAATGTCACGACGTTAATGTAGTTAGTAAATGTCCACTAAAGTAAATGTTGACGCTGAAAGAAACGCATAATTTAAACAGTAATTCTTCTGTAATCTTGGTGTGAATGTTGCAGGCGCTGGTCTCCCCGTCAGAGTCCGCCCCCATTGTCTCGTGGTCCAAGAGGGGCCCTCTCTCCTGATCAGTGTCTGATGATGGAGACAGTAGGAACTTGACTAGTCAATGTGACATTAGACATCTCTGTTCACAGATATCTACTTAAAATCTCAACTGTTCATCACAATGTTGGAATATTATAACAGGGGGCATTCCATTCGACACAATCAGTCGTTGTGGCGTTTAACCCGAACAAATACTTGCATTTACTTTTCCAGCCTGTCTGAACATCCCTTCAAGATATTATGATTGATCAATCTATCCAATTTAAACTTGAATATTGACTTAATTTCTGCCTCCGTTAATTCCACAGCCTCATAACTCTCCATGTAAAGATGTTTCAACCACCATCAGTTCTAAATCTCTTACATTTATTATTTTATCTCTGACCGTTAGTTCTTGATCCCTGAACGAGTGGAAGCAGCCTGCTTCTATCTACCGTGTTCCGTCCCTTCTTAACTCATTACACTTGGACACGACCCGACATAATATATTAATCTCTTATCAATGCACAGTCTAGTGAAAATCATGAAAGTGTAGCTAAGACAGTTAATTTATAGATTTATATTGGAGATGGTTGTGTCCTTTATGGTACTTAACAATGAGAAGAATGTACTTGATAGCTTAGTGAAATCCCGTAACGTCGGGACCATGCAGGGGGAGATTGTAATCAAACTCCTCTATAGTGTATAAGAAGGAAGTCCTGAAAGTTGTAAGTTGTGGAAGACAGAGGAGGATCCAGGGAATTCTCGGAGACATTCCTAGGCGAATACGGGCCTGAGGCAGGGCCAGAGGGGTGCAGACAAATCTTAACGCGATGAAGCAATAATACATTTAATTTAAGAGATGTGATCCCAAACTGATTCATATATTTCAGAGAACATTAATCATTTGATAACGTGTGGAAAGGTTATGATCTGCAAAGGAAAACATCTGGACATACATCAGCATTTTTAATTGACATCAATGATACAGAAAATGTCATGACTTATAATTCAAGGTCTCACTTGGTATAATTGCAATTATATGGATCAAGAGTGAAACTATCGATAAGATAATAAGCTAAGGTTATGATATGCGTCAGCCCTATAGAAAAAAAAACAGCTCATTCAGTAAGGAAAACTCGTTATTGATAAAGGTTATGCAAATTGGTTTGATTTCCCCGTGGATCCCAGGCTCTGGTAATCCGGCTGGCAATCAGCTTCTGGGGGAAGTGGTGGTGAATAGCGGGCAGTTTTTTGTAATGGGCACATTCTCATTTAACAGGATTCAGAGGTCAACTCTATTTGAGGCAGGAGTAAGGCATCAGGGAGAGGTTTTAATTCTCTCAGTCAGCGATGTATCTGTACTCAGCTACAATCGTGAGAAGGCGATGTGTAATCAATCACATCATCTAATATCAATATACAATAGAAATCAAAGGCATGAACAATTTAACCATTACATTACCGTGTCAAATTAAGTCCCGTATGGCTGTGATTTCCCGCCCCCTGTTTCTAATTAAGTAATTGTGTTCCCTTGAGATTTTCTATTTCTAATTAAACAGTTACTGTGCTTCCCTGACATTCCTTGCCCTCTATTTGTTATCAAACAGTAACCGTGTTCTCCTGTCACCTACTTCTATACACATGGCTACTAAGTTATATGAGCCCCAATTTGTAATTAAACCTTTGCTCCCAAATTACCCTGCTCTCGATTCCTAATTAAACAGTAAATGTGTTCCCCTAATTCCCCGTGCTCCTTGTTTCTAATTACATGGTTACTGTGTTCCACTAAAGTCACTTTAGTTCTATTTCTAACTAAACTGTTACTCTGTTCCCCTCCAGTTCCTTTTATTCCATTTATAACTAAACAATTGTTCTAATCCCCTAAATTCTCCAGTCCTGTATTTCTATTTAAACAGATGCTGTATTCCTTTCAATTCACCTGCCGTGTATTTGTAATTAAACAGTTACCGTATTACCGTAAATTCCCCGATGTTCCCCATTTCCCGTTGTGAGCTCTCCGATCTAATTTTGTCCACGTGATACACCTCGTGCTCTCTCGACCTTCTTCCAACTAAATCCCATAAAATGGCTGACTACTTAACTTCTGTAACTAGAAAACATGCTGGCTGATATTCTGAACGGTTCCCTCTGCTCTGGTACTGTTCCCATCCCTTTCAAATCTGCCGTCTCACACACTTCCTAACAAATGCAACTGGCCCCCTCTAGCTTTGGAAACTATCACCCCATCTCCAACCTCCTATTCCTCTCCAAAGTCCTTGAACGTACTGTTGTCTCCCAAATCCGTGACCATCTTTCCGCAACTCCATGTTTGAATCTCTCCAATCAGTTTCCTGCGTTTTCCACCGCACTGAAACCGCCCTTATCGCAGTCACAAACGGCATCCTGTGTGACTGTGACCCTGGTGCACTATCCTGCCTCATTCTTCCCGTCTTGGACATGGTTGACCTCACCATGACCCCAACGCCTCTCCTCCATTTTCCTGCATTCACCTGGTTCCACTCTTACCTATGCAATCAGAGCCAGAGAATATCCTGCAATGGTTTTAACTACGCGCTCTCGCACCATTTCCTCTGGTCACCCCAAAGATTATACTCTTTCATCCTCCAATTTCTCATCTACATGCTGCCCCTGCCGACATCATCCGGTAACACAACGTCAGAGTCCACATGTATGCTGATGACACACCGTTCTACCTCACCATCAGCTCTCTCGACCCCTCCACTGCCTCTGTCTTGTCAAACCACTTGTCTGACCTGCAGCCGTGGATGAGCCTTCAATTAAACATTGGGCAAACTGAATCCGTTGTCGTTGGTTCCAGCAACAAATTCCGTTCTCTCGCCATCGATTCAATTTACCTCCACGAACAATGTCTCAGGCTGAAACAGCTTGTTCGCAATCTCAGCGCCCCAGCTCAGCTTCTGACTCCATAACGTTTCCATCTCAATGACTGCGTAACCTTTCCCAACACCGCCCCTTCGGCCGCCAGTACCCTCCATGCTTTTGCCACCTCCAGACTTGACTGTCCAATGCCATTCTGTCCGGTCTCCCATCTCCGACCCTGCATAAAGATAAGCTCACCCAAAACTCTGCTGCCCAGAACCTGACTCGCACCAAGTCCCATTCACACTTCACGCTTTGTTCGTTCAACTACATTGGCTCTCGCTCCAGCAACGTCTCCATTTATAAACTTATATCCTCGTGTTCAAATCGCTCCATTGTCTCGCACCTCCTCTATCTCTGTAACCTTATCCAACCTTACAATCCTCTGAAGTATGTGCATTGCTCCAACTCAGGCCGCTTGTGCATCCCCACTTTCTTCTCCCCATTATTGGCGGCTGTGCCTTCAGCTGTCTCGGCCCTAAACTCTGGAGTTCCATCCCTTAACCTTTCCACCTATCTCTCCTTCTTTAAATAAAACTCCTTAAAACCTACGTCATTGAACAAACTTTTGGTCACCTGTCCTAATATCTCCTTTTTTGGCTCGGTATCCAGTTTTTTCTGATTGCGCTAACGTGAAGTAACTTGGGGCGTTTTACTAAGTTAAATGCATTATAAGAATGAAGGTTATTGTTGCTGGAATGAGCAGTCCATCCTTAGCAATCCCCTTTTCCACATGTAGCTACATGGCGCATTTATAATGATCAGTGGGATTGGGCTGCAGTGATCAATCTATTGTAATGATCAGTCCATCCAGGCCAGTCCCGTCGCCAACATATATCCATGTGGTTCGGTCCATTTACAATGATCAGGGAGGTTGGACTGTAGTGATCCCATTCGTGGTACGGTTGATTATCACGGTCTACTGGTTCAGCACAGGAAGGGATCCAATACAGATTAACATCACGTTGACCTGTAACCAGCAGTGGGACAGAGAGCTCAGTGACTGTTCTCATCTAATCGACCCGCAACTGCTCCTTAGAGAGTTCACCATGTCAGGTTGGTCTCAATTTGTGCTGTAGGGATGTCGGTATGTGGTGTCTCCGAAAGGGGTTGTAGTAAGGGTAAAAACGAGAGGGAGGGATGTGACGCCTCACTTTAATATTCCACAGCCCAGATTATCTACCTTGCTAAAGGAGAGTAAACACCTGATTGACTGCCGGAGCAATGAGAGCCCTGCCCACAAACGGGAGCGCGATGGAAAGGATCCAGATGTGGAGAACACTCCTCCCTTTGGATGAGGCCAGCTCCAGCTCGAGGTGTTACGCTGAATATCCGACGGTTCCACATAAAGAGCACATGTGCTTCACCGGCCACGGGGAAAGAATGCGTTTACACTTACCCCGCCTGATGGTTAGAAAACCGAGAGCCCCCGTTTTATTGATCAATCACAGGTAGTGATGTAACGTGCCCAATTCAGTTTCTCGAACCCAGTCCACTGGCAGTGGATCCATAAAACTCTTAGCAAAGTATCGTAGGGTTTCCTGTAGTCCAAACAATAAAAGGAAATTAGCATTGAGTCGGCGGCCGTCGGGCTGGGAGGATTTGGTGAGCGGACAAAATAAAGGCTTTTAACTCTCAATATTTCAAAATACAGCGGGGCAGAAGCGGGCGTCAGAGGGCCGTGCCAGCCCGAGTCAGGTACAGTGACGCACCGGCAGGGAAAGACCCCGAGGGCGGATTAACCCTCATAGTTCTGGGGAGTAAAGGATCGCCTGGGCGTTGCACAGAGAGGAAAATTAATGGAGGGAACATTGGGCGAGTTCCCTTGCTCCATGCGAATCCTCCTCGCCCTGTTTTGCACTGAGCGCTCTGTGTAGTCGCTACTTTACTCCCGAGTGCGGAACGACAAATCTCTGTCCCGGGGGCTGGATTTCATTCCCTGGCTCATAAGCATCCCGAGTGCACTGCGACCGGAAATTACACCCATCTGATTGAACCCGTCATGACCCTGGCAGAGCTTTCCCCGGTTTCCCCAATCAAATAGCTAGCGGAAGCACACGGCCCATTTACCGCCCGATATTGGGATCCCGCCTCAGGTTGGGTCGGAGCATGAAATTTAGTGCGGAACTCGCGTCAACAATGGGATGCAGGCTTTAGTTTGTGAAACTTACTGAGCGCAGCAGTGACTGAGAATGCTGGTTCCTCAAACACTGAGCCCTCACATTCACAAACTCTTAAGCTTCTTCTTACTGTGTGAAATACAACAAAGGACCATCCGGTTTCATGGTCCTGAGGGCAGGGGGCCTCCAGCAAAGACTGCTTGGCTACTGAAAGGCGGAAGAATTTCAGTGAACTCACCGGAGCAGCCAAGGCAACATGAGTCAGTTCCCGATGTAGCAGTGCGCTTTAATAACCATAGGGTGATAGAGTCATAGAGTCATAACCGCAAAGAAGGAGGACATTCGGCCCATCGAGTCTGTGCCGACTCTCTGTAGAGCAACCGAGTCAGTCCCATTCCCCCACTCTACCCCCGTAGCCCTGCAAGTTTACTTCCCTCAAGTGCCTATTCAGTCTCCCCTTGGAAACATTGAGTGTCACCGCTTCCATCACTTCCGTCGGCAGCGAGCACCAGGTCATCACCACTCGCTGCGTAAAAAAGTTTTTCCTCACATCCCCACTGTATCTCTTGCCGAAAACCTTAATTCTGTGTCCCCTAGTCCTTGTACCATCAACTAGTGGGAACAGACTTTCCCCGTCTAGCCTATCCAAACCCGTCATAATCTTGTACGCCTCTATCAAATCACCCCTCAACCTCCTTTGCTCTGATAAAAACAAACCCAACTTCTCAACCTGTCATTGTAGCTAAGATTCCCCATTCCTGGAACCATTCTGGTAAATCTCCTCTGCTCTCTCTCAAGGGCCTTTACATCCTTCCTTAATCTGTCGTGACCAGAACTGGTCGCAATACTTCAATTGTGATATAAAAAGCGCTTTATAAAAGTTCATCATAACTTCTCTGCTTTTGTACTCAATACCTCTATTTATGAAACCCAAGATTCCATATTCTTTGCTAACCACTCTCTCCATATGTCCTGCCACGTTCAGGGTCCTATGCACATTAACTCCCAGGTCCCTCTCTCCCTGCACACTCTTTAAAACTGTGCCATTAAGTGTATATTGCCTCTTCCCGTTCCTTCCATCAAAATGCATCACATCACACTTCTCGGTATTAAATTCCATCTGCCACTTTTCTGCCAATTCTGCTAGCCTTTCTATGTCCTGTTGCAGTCGATTGGCATCATCCTCACTGTTTGCCAGCCCCCCAAGTTTGCTGTCATGGGCAAATTTGGAAATTCTACTCTGCATTCCAATACATTTTAGAAACAATAATCAAAGAAAAAATTAACGGTCACTTGGAGAGGGTTAAGCTAAATATATATCAAAAAAACCAGTTGCCCCAGCACTGACCATTGGGGAACACCACTGTCTACCATCCTCCAGTCTGAAAAACAGCCATTTATCATAATTCGCTGTTTTCTGTCCTGAAGCCAATTCCTTATGCAAGCTGCCACTGACCCACCTGTTCCATAAGCCTCAATTTTGTTAACCAGCCTTCTATGTGGTAATTGTCAAACACCTTCCCCAAATCCATGTAGACAACATCCATTACATTTCCGTCATCGGTCCTCCCTGTTACTTCATCAAAACATTCAATTAGATTAGTCAAACGTGATCTGTCTTTTACAAATCCTTGGTTTCTCTCCTTAATTAGCTTAACCCTCTCCAAGTGACCGTTAATTTTTTCTTTGATTATTGTTTCAAAAATTTACCCATAACTGATGTTAAACTGACCAGCCTGTAGGTACTAGGATTGTCCTTAAACCCTTTCTTGAACAATGGTGTCACATTTGCCACTTTCCAATCCTCAGACACCTCCCCCGCATTTAGGGAAGATTGGAAAATTATGGCAAACCCTTCCGCTATCTCCTCCCCCAATTCCCTTAGCATTCTGTGATGCAAGCCATCTGGACCAGGCGACTTATCCACTCTAAGCATACCTACACTTTCAATACATCTATTCTATCAATTTTCACCCCTTCCATTGCTTCTAGCTTTTCCACATATACCGATATTTTGTCAGCATGCACCTCCTTATTAATCACCGATATAAAGTATTCATTGAGTATTCTAGCCTTGCCCTGCGCCTCTCAGGATATATCACATTCCTTGTCGCTAATAGGCCCCACCCCGCTTCTTTCAATCCGCTTACTGTTTACTTGCCGGTCGAAGATTCTTGGGTTCCCTTTCATGTTAACGGCCATTCTACTCTCAAAACTTCACATTGCCAATCTTATTTTCATCTTAACGTCCCCTCCCAACATATTGAACATGTTCACCAAAGTCAGTCCCCGGACCTCATTGCTTTGATCACCAGACAGCTGAAGAGTAATGTGCAGGAGGGGCCTCAATACCATTCATCCCCACCCCATCCTTTCCCGACAGGCCTTCATTCAAGGCACAAGTAAGGAGTGTGATGGAATACTCTCCACTTGCCTCGATGAGTGCACCTCCAACAACACTAAAGAAGCTCGATACCATCCAGGACAAAGCATCACGTTTGATTGGGACCCCATCCAAATCATTAAACATTCACTCCCAACATCACCGGTGCACTTTGGCTGCAGTGTGCATCATCTACAAGATGCACTGCAGCAACTCGCCAAGGCTTCTTCGGCAGTACCTGCGAAAACTGCGACCTCTTCCAACTAGAAGGACAAGGACAGCAAGCGCATGCGAACAGCACCACCTCCAAGTTCGCCTCCAAGTCACACACCATCCTGACTTAGAAGTATATCGTCAATCCTTCATCGACGCTGGGTCAAAATCCTGGAACCTTACAGCACTGTGGGTTTATCTTCACCACACGGACTGCAGCGGTTCAAGAAGGCGGCTCACCACCACCTTGTCAAGGGCAATTAGAGATGGACTTTAAATGCTAGCCTTGCCAGCGACGCCCTCATCCCATAAGCGAATAAAAAAAATGATCTGCTTTCTGCCCCTGTTATCACCCACATTAAGGGCCGCTTTCTGACCCCTGGGTTACATTCCATATAAATCAAGCGGAGCGGCTTCACACTCAGTACTTTCTTCTGAAAGGGGGAACAAAACACCAAATCTAAGGAAGTGCCGCCTCAGTCCCACAAGAAACGTGCTGGACTGCATCAGTCAACAGGTCAGAACCGCCTGGTGCTGAAGCCCCACTGAGGAGAGGGGAGAGTCTGGGATGAAAGGGCCTATCATTGTGAGAATCGGCAGGGGCACCGGGGGTTATCAAAAGAGGAAAGCATACAGAATGGTTTCCTTTCATTTTCAGCACTATTTAGATAAGGGGAAACAATTTGGGCAAGGTGGGGTGTCCCGGCGAGATAGATATTTTACTAAAAGGATAGAGAGTCACTGGAGAAGATTCCACAAACATTTACAAGAATTATATCAGAACTGAGAGGTTATAACTATCAGGAAAAATTGAACAGGCTGTGGCCTTTTTCTCTAGAAAAGAGAAGGCTGATGGATGACCTGATAGAGGTCTTCAAACTTATTAAGCGCTATGATAGGGTAGATGTAGAAAATATGTTTCCACTGTCTGGATTGTCCTACTAAATCCAAAAGGGAATTCAGGAGAACCTTATTTACTCAGAGAGTTGTGAGAATGTGGAACTCGCTATCATATGGAGTAGTTGAGGCGAATAGCTTACATGCATTTAAGCAGATGCTAGATAAGTACATGAGGGAGAAAGGAATAGAAGGATCTGCTGATAGGTTTACATGAAGTAGGGTGGGAGGAGTCTCGTGTGGAGCATAAACACCGGACTGGATCAGTGGGGCCGAATTGCCTGCTTCTGTGCTGTCGAGCCGATGTAAGTTTTTGTAAAAATTGAATCAGGATGTTTTCCGATGGGAGGCTCGGTAGTTGTGGAGGAGAGCTCCGTGATAGCGGGACTGGTTTATTTTTCAGATGTCTCTGTTCTTATTGTTATTCCGGTGTCGCCTCTGACCTGCGGTCACAGATATCTGACAGCGATCACTGGGTTCTCCTGGGCCACATCGTCCTGAAGCGAGTCTCCAACTGCCTGCTTGCCCTGCTGTTCCTCATTATTTCCCTCTTCCTGCTCTCCATATACCCGGTACAGGGGGAGGTCCAAATGAATCCCTCAGCGCCGGTGGTGATGGAGAAACCGTTCGCGAGCTGGAGATAGTAAAAGGCCAAAAACATGGACTGTTCAGAAAGAAAGTTTCCCCAAGTACACAATCCAAATAAAGTGGTTCCAATAGGAATCGCTCCTGACAACCGCCACCGAACAACAAGCAGCATCTCTTTGGTGGGGGTTTGTGAGTCGGAATACGGACGGTAGATGGGGAAATTCCAATAGTTTTAACTCCCATTTTCATCCAGCGGGCAGAGCGAGTGCTGGAAATTTTGGACTGTCGGAAAATCAGTGCCAGACATTTACACCGCATGTTCTGAAAGGGTCACCTCTTGTGTAAGTGTCGTGTACAACCCGTATAGGAGGAGCGCGGTCACACCTGGTGGAAGTGCAGTGGTTGCACTAGTACCAGAGGAGCGCGGTCACCTCTAGTGTAAAGGTACTGGTGCGAATAATACCGGAGTAGCACAATCACTTCTCATGTATGTGTAGGTGTCACTAGTGCAGGAGAAGAATGCTCACATCTAGTGTAAGTGTAGGGTACCACTGGTACAGAAGGAAAATGCTCACTGCTAGTGTAAGTGTAGGGTACCAATGGCACAGAAGGAAAATGCTCACATCTAGTGTAAGTGTAGGGTACCACTGGTACAGAAGGAAAATGCTCACTGCTAGTGTAAGTGTAGGGTACCAATGGCACAGAAGGAAAATGCTCACATCTAGTGTAAGTGTAGGGTACCACTGGTACAGAAGGAAAATGCTCACATCTAGTGTAAGTGTAGGTGTCACTAGTACAGAAAGAAAATGCTCACATCTAGTGTAAGTGTAGGGTACCACTGGTACAGGAGGAGAATGCTCAAATCAAGTGTAAGTGTAGTTGCCACTAGTACAGGAGGGGACCGCTCACATCTAGTGTAAGTGTAGGTGCCACAAGTACCGGAGGAGAATGCTCACATCTAGTGTAAGTGTAGGTGCCACTAGTACAGGAGGAGCTCGCATCACATCTAGTGTAAGTGACGTGTACCACCAGTACCGGAGGAGCACGCTCACATCTAGTGTAAATGTAGGGTATCACTAGTAACGCTCACATCTAGTTTAGGGAGAGGGATGGAGTCGGTAGCTAGGGAACGGGGTTTGTCGTGGGGACCGAAGAAAATGGCTTCGGTCTTCCCAACATTTAGTTGGAGGAAGGTTCTGGTGATCCAATGCTTGATATCGGATAAGCAGCGGGACAATTTAGAGGCAGTGGAAGTGTCGGGAGATATGGTAATGAGGTACAGCTGGGTGTCGTCAGCGTACATGTGCCCCATCCGAAATCACATCATCAGTTTTCACACATTCACCACTCTGGACAGTTCCATTCTCTGTCACCGTATTACAGAATGCAGACGACACTTGCGTCTGCGCACACTCGGAGGTCGAACTCCAAACCATCTCTAAACTGTCACACTGCTTGTCCGACATCCATTACTGGATGAGCAGAAATTTCCTCCAACTAAATATATGGAAGACCGAAAACATTTTCTTCGGACCCAACAAGAACAGCGTTCCCTAGCACCGGACCCCATCCCTCACTCTGGCCAATGTCTGAGGCTGATCCAGACTATTTGTAACCTTGGTGTCAGATTTGACCCCGAGATGAGCTTCTGACCACAAATCCGCACCTTCACCAAGACCGCCTATTTCCACCTCTAGAACATCCCCCGACCAAGCAACCTGTCTCAGCGCGTCTCCGGCTGAAAACATGGCTTTCTTACCTCTAGACTTGTCCATCCCAACGCACTCCTGGCCGGTCTCCCACGTTCTACTTTCTGTTAACTTGAGGTCATCAAAAACGCTGCTGCCGGATATTGGTTATCTAAACTAACATCTTCCTAAGTATCTTGGTGTCAATTCCTGTCTGATAACGCTCCTGTGAAGCACGTTGGGAAGTTTTACTACATTACAGGCACTATGAAAATCAAGTTGCTGTTGTTGTTAAGTGTAAGCTTACCACTAGTACCGTTGATTCAGCATCGTCGCTGGTGTAAATATAGAGAACCACGAGTACAGGACGAGCTCCTTAACCACTAGAGTAAGTGTAGGGGTAACACTCGTACTGGGGGACCAGGTACACACTATTGTATGTGTAGAGTACCACAGCTACTTAAGGAGCACGGTCACTACTAGAGTAAATGTAGGAGTATCACTAGTACCGGAGGAGCACTATTATCTTAATGTAATTGTAGGGGTGGCACTAATACAAAAGTAACATGCTCGCGCCTAGTTTAATTGTAGCGGTACTACTTGTATCGGAGGAGCAGGGTTACCTCTAGTCTTAGTGTAGGTTACCAGTAGTGTAGGAGGAGCACGGTCAACACTAGTGTTAGTGTAGGGGTACCACTAGTGCAGGAGGAGTACGGTCACCACTATTATTAGTGTAGGGTTACCACTAGTGTAGGAGGAGCACGGTCACCATTATTCTTAGTGTAGGGTTAACACTAGTTTAGGAGGAGCACGGTCAGCTCTAGTGTAAGAGTAGCAGTGCCACTAGTGTAGGAGGAGCCCGGTCACCTCTAGTGTAAGTGTAGGCGTACCACTAGTGTAGGAGGAGCCGGTCACCACTAGTGTAAGTGCAGGGGTACCACTAGTGTAGGAGGAGCCCGGTCACCACTAGTGTAAGTGTAGGGGTACCACTAGTGTCGGAGGAGCCCGGTCACCACTAGTGTAGGAGGAGCCCGGTCACCACTAGTGTAAGTGTAGGGGTACCACTAGTACAGGAGGAGCCCGGTCACCACTAGTTTAGTAGGAGCCCGGTCACCATTAGTGTAAGTGTAGGGGTACCACTAGTATAGCAGGAGCCCGGTCACTTCTAGTGTAAGTGTAGGGTTACCACTAGTGTAGGAGGAGCCCGGTCACCACTAGTGTAAGTGTAGGGGAACCACTAGTGTAGGAGGAGCCCGGTCACCACTAGTGTAGGAGGAGCACGGTCACCGCTAGTTCAATTTTATTGATACGACTATTACCTGTGCAGCAGGCGCCAATCTAGTGTAAATGCACGGTTACCGCCAGTGTAAGTGCAGAGTATCACGAGTACTAGATGAGCACTATCTCCTCTATTGTTCGTGTACTGATACCACTAGCAGCAGAGGAGCATGTGTACTGTAAGTGTAAGTGTAGACATTCCACTAGTGAATGCTCACCTCTAGTATACAAAAATACCAGTGGAGCAAATTCACATATTGTGTCAGTTTCGAGCACCTGAGAAGCACGGTCACATCGAGTGCAAGTGCCGTTTTTTTAGCAGCACGCTCACATCAAGTGTATTTGTTGGGAAACACAAGTATGGAAGGAGCACGGTTACATCTGGTGTAAGTATAGGGGTACCACTAGAACCAAAGCAGCACTGTCAAACCTAATGTAAATATAGGGGTACCATTAGTACCCGAGGAGCACGGTCACCGTTAGTGCAAGTGTAGGGTTCCAATAATACAGGAGGAGCAAGGTCACATCTATTGTCAATGTAGTGGTACCACTGTACAGGAGGAGCACACGCACATCTAGTGTATGAGGGGTGTTTCCACTAGTACCGGAGGAGCTCTGTCAATGGTAGTGTTTGTGTACTGCTGCCACTATTAGCATAGCAGCCCGATCAAATCTAGTGTAGGCATGGAAGTAGCACGGACACATCTAGCATAAGTCAATGGAGACAGTATTAGAGGAGGAGCACTGTCTCTTCTTATACTGCCAGACTGGGTTCATCACCAGTATTGCAGGATTTGTTTCACTGCCTGTTCTGGAGGAGTTGATTCACTAGGAGTGAATCACGGGCAGGGTCATGACGGTTATTGCCAGGGGAGCTGCATTCACCAGGCCTGTAGGACTAGGGCCAGCACCAGTACTGGGAGATTGCACTTCCGACTCGTAAACAATCTTTTAATTGTGTACTTTTAAAAATTGGCCAAAAACAATTTCACTTATTTCTCTTAAGCTGACGTATCAAGTAAGAAAAACAACTTGCTGAGTCTATTTGTTAAATGACTGTAACTAATGCTAATTATGTTTTAACCTGATTGACACCCTGGAGGATTGATGTGTGGATAAATATAGGTTGTATTCCATTGTCTCAGCCGTGCGCCAGTCAGAGTCCTTTAGCTCCGACAGAATTCATCGATTCTCACAGAGAATGGGGCAACCAACTATTCTGCTGATCAAAGAGATTTATTACGCGATTATCGCGGCTTTCGGTGTCCCCGGTGAGCCATTTTAACCTGCTTGTTTTTAATTGGAGTTAACTGTATCCATGTACATACTGTATGCTGGATAAGGTAACGTGTCTCCCTGATGTCAGCATTACATAGTTGGTAGTGAGTGGAAGCAACTCATGAACCGCGTGTCTGCACTTTCCGCAGTCCCCTTAATCTGATAACCTTACTGATGTTACTGTGCTTTGAAGCTCCAACAGGAGGATTTTAGCGGATTTCCGGAGCGTCTTGTCCCCCCGTGCAGAGTGAGCGCTGCAACAGCTCATTAAAATGTGTGGGTGGGTTTCACAGGTAATGGCTCCAAAGATAATCCTTTTCTCACACTGCTCCGTGTTGATAACCACATTGAATGGGCCGGATTTTCCGACCCCCACGGGTGCGTACGAGGTGTGTAGCGGTGACGCAAGTACCGAGTTCAGTCATGCGAAGCGCATGCGCTAAAACCCGGCGCTTGCCATCTGTGAAGAATTTTCTGGACAGATCATCCGCCTGCCCGGGAAAAGTGCTTCTGCGGCAGGGAGTTGCGCTTTCTGCACAACTTCCGCCCGCTGAAAACCTTTCAAATATTACCCCTGATAAAAGCAGGCGAGAGATCTGCTTTTACCAGCATAAGAGTTTAAAACAATAAAAATATATTTTTTTCACTCATTTTTAATTTAAAAATACTTTCAAAGAAGTTAAGTTTATTTTTAGCCACGTTTAAAATATTTAAGTTAATGTAATTTTAACTAATTTTGAATACGTGATTAAAAATATATATTTAATGTTTAACTGTGTTTTTAAATGCGATCCCCATTCATACTTTGGACAGATCTATGCTTAGAGACATGTCAAAAGTGTGAAAGAAAGACTTGCATTTATATAGCGCACTTCACGACCACCGGACCTCTCAAAGCGCTTTACAGCCAGTTAAGTACTTTTTGGAGTGAAGTCACTGTTGTAATGTGGGAAACGCGACAGCCAATTTCCGCACAGCAAGGTCCCACAAACAGCAATGTAATAATGACCAGATAATCTGTTTGTTATGTTGATTGAGGGATAAATATTGGCCAGGATACCGGGGATAACTCCCCTGTTCTTCTTCGAAATATTGCCATGTGATCTTTTACGTCCACCTGAGAGAGCAGACGGGGCCTCGGTTTAACGTCTCAATTGAAAGACGGCGCATTCGACAGTGCGGAGCTCCCTCAGTCCTGCACTGGAGTGTCAGCCTAGATTGTTGGTGCACGCAGGAAGCCTCCGATCGGAAATTCAGGGCCAATATATCTCCATTGATATTTCAAGCAGACACTGTAAAATTATTTATCTCCTTTCTCTTTCTTACAGCGAACTTGGTGACAATTATGATTCTCACCCGAGGAAACTGCGGCCTTTCCAAGTGTATCTCTGTCTACATGGTGGCCATGGCAACAGCAGATCTACCGGTCATGATCATCAATGTAATAATGTATTATATTTTCCGTTATCAATTTCCACTTTCATTCCTATCTCACACGCTGGTGTGTAAGTTCATTTTATGCATGACTGGTGTCACCCTCGACTTGTCTGTTTGGTTCACCGTCTCATTTACATTTGATCGATTTGTAGTTCTCTGCTGCCAGAAGTTTATGTCAAAGTATTGCAACAAGAGAACTGCGGCCGCGGTTATAACAACGTTCTCGGTCCTGATCTTACTAAAAGATATCCCCGTATTGTTAGGATTTGAACCTCAGCAAATAATTAACAAGGTGCAGTGGGGCTGCAGGTCAAGTGTGGCTTTTTTTCCTCACCTCCAGGTGTAGCGTACCTCTGGTTTCACAGCGTCTGGGGAGTTTGGCTTCCTTTTACTTTAATTGTCTTGTTTAATTCTTTGCCAATCCGTCGTATATTAGTGGCCAGCAGAGCGCGCAGGGAACTCCGGGGTCACAGAACTGAGAATCAGTGTGATCCGGAGATGCAGAACCGAAGGAAATCTATCATTTTGCTCTTCACTATATCGGGCAGTTTTATATTGTTGTGGCTGACAACTGCCGTGAGTTTGTTAACTACCAGACTGGGAAACACCACTTATTACCGAGGTGACCGCACAGACCCTGGATATATCGCCACAGAAATCGGAGCCATGCTGAAGTTTTTGAGTGGCTTTCAAAACCTGTGTATTTATGCAGCGACCCAGAGGAAATTCAGAGAAGAACTGAAGACTGTGGTGAAATATCCCTGGACACTCATTGTGAGATTCGTTAGAAAATGAGATTAAAAGTAATCAAGTCAAACAAAAGCTTCCTCGTAATTAACGCTCAATTTCAACTCCTTTTCCACCGTAGAACGTCCTTCTTTCTGGAAATGTGAAAAGTGGGAGAGTTCATTTGTGAACATTGATTCGATTTTGTAGCATGCGTTTGATGTCTGCTTTACTTTAGTTTTTCTCGCTTCTTTCACTAAGTAAACATTACCTATTCCGGAAATTTAAGCACATTTGAAGTCCAGGGATCAAAGATAACAATGATGTGATTCAGCAGTGGACATGCAGGCAACAGAGGAATCCACATTACACTGCAGGTACTGGGATCGGGCGCACCACTTTCAAATCATCAATAATGTTTTATTCGGTGCCGAAACTATCAAAAGTGAGAAGTCGAACAACACCAGGTTATAGTCCAACAGTTTTATTTGAAATCACGAGCTTTCGGAGCGGCTGCTCCTTCTTCACCTGACGAAGGAGCAGCCGCTCCGAAAGCTAATGATTTCAATAAAACTGTTGGACTATAACCTGGTGTTGTGCGACTTCACACTTTTGTCCACCCCAGTCAAACACCGGCATCTCCGCATTATGAAAATTATCAAAGGTCCTGCGATCGCCGATACTGTTAATTTCCTGGAAGTTTGGTGTGAATATTGCAGGCGCGGGTCTCTCTATCGCACTCCATTCCTCATTGACAAATAGAGCCGGAACTTTTCACGTGATCAGTGTACGAATGGCGGAAACAGTCGGAATTCGGCTCATCGATGAGACCTTTCACCTCTTTTGTCCCAGATACTGACATCAGTTTTATGTCCGCTGAATTTCTAGCAACTTTTTTTTACAGATAAGTTGCATGAAAAGTAATAGTTAATAACGTTATGAATAATCATTCATGTTTACATTCCTTTACTATTTTGTTTGCGAGACTGATTGAGAAAGAATTACAATAATATTACTCAAGATACTTTTATCGACAGCACAAAACAAGAACAGACTCCATCTTTGTGCTGAGTGAGAGACACCAGTCAGCGCACAATCGAGATTTTAAGTCCTCACTGAGGAATTGTACTAAAGAGGAGGGGGGGCGGGGTTTTCTCCATTGCAGTATTGAAAGTTAAACAGACTAGCGAGCATTAATACGCTGCTGCATTCTGGGAGTTGTAGTCCACCCGTGACAGAGATTCAAAATTAACTGGGGCATTATGGGAGTCCGGTATTTGGCTGGGTATCTTGATTCTGAAATTTTAGCAAAATATAAGTATCCGGCTCCAGAAAGAGATGCAAGATTGGGGTGAAACTACAGGAGGCATTTCTGACAGATAATTGCTGAGCAACTCCTAATGTTTAGTTTCAATTCAAATGTTAAATGATTTTTTTGGAATTTATTACCATTACTAATGTATTGTAACGATTGGATATAGTGCATGATGCGCTTAAATTGAACCACTAGCAATAATACAATAATTCATATACTTTTCAGATTGAGTCCAATTTCTTTTAAAGGAAATAACCCCAACTTATCTGTTAGTGCTAATTGGTGAGAAAGGTCACGCGGAGGGTTCACGTGAATTTGTATATTTCTGTGCTGTCTGAGCTCTTCACTGTGAACCCACATCTCCCAAAGCTATTTCAAGATTCCATATCCGCTTCCCACAATCAGTCTCTCCGCTTTCTTTGTGCAGCATTTGTTAAATTTACGCCCTGAACTGCCATTCACTAAGCACAATTGCACGGGGATCATTGAATCGTAGAAGCATAGAATTATGCAGCACAGAGGGAGGCCATTAGGCCCATTGTGCAAGTCCCAGCTCTTTGAAAGAGATAAAAAATACGTCCCACCCCTCTGCTAGATTTTTAGCATTTTTTTTTCCTAATGTGCCCGCTGGTTTTTGTGCCAATTACCTTAAATCTGTGTCTTCTGGTTACCGAGCAGTCTACCCCTGGAATAATTTCTTCATATTTACCTTATCACACCCTGTCTAATTTGTGTTCAGCTTGGTGCTCCACTGAATTATTTAGCTAACATTTATCTTATGCTTCCTTTTTGCTGTTATCAATTTTGAATACAATTTTGTTTCAATTTTGCTAACAGGTCTATCATGTAGTACTTTGTCAAACGCCTTTTTAAATTCCATATACACAACATTAACTTGGTGCAGCTGTAAGGATTGAGAAACCCAGTCTAAGCTACAATAAGAGCTAAAAGTGAATTTTTATGTTCCAAAGCGAGCTCTAGTTCATATTGATTTCATGTTTAACCAATCTTAGAATCAGTGTCCAGGGAGATTTCAGCACCTTCTTCAGCTCTTCTCTGAATTTCCTCTGGGTCGCTGCATAAATACACGTGTTCGGACAGGAGCCTAAAAGCTTCAGCATGGCTCCGGTTTCAGTGGCGATATATCCAGGGTTTGTGCGGTCACCTCGGTAATAATTGGGGTTTGTCAGTCTGGTAGTTGCAAAACTAACGACAGCTGTCAACCACAACACTATAAAACTGCCCGATATAGTGAAGAGTAAAATGATGGATTTCCTTCGGTTCTCCAGCTCTGAATCGCTCTCATTCTCACTGCTCTGACCCCGGAGTCCACTGCGGGCTCTGCTGGACACTAAAATACATCTGATTGTCAAACAATTAAATAAAGCGATTAAAGTAGAAGGAAGGCAAAGGAGACAGGCGATGTGAAACCAGGAGAACGCTGTACCTGGAGGTGAGGAAAAAAAAGCCACACTTGACCCGCAGCCCCACTGCACCTTGTTCATTATTTGCTGAGGTTCATATGCAAACAAAAGGGGGATGTTGTTCAACAAGATCAGGAGCGAAAAAGTTGTTACAACCGCGACAGCAGATCTCTCGGTGCAATACTTTGTTTTAAACTTGTGGCAGCAGATAACTACAAATCGGTCAAATGTGCAGGAAACAGTGAACCAAACAGACAAATCTAGGGTGAAAATAACCATATATCTAATGAACTTACACACGGGAGTGTAGAACAGGAAGGAAAGTGAAAAGTGATAACTGAAAATATAATACGTTATTACATTGAAGATCATGACCAGGAGATCTGCTGTTGCCATGGCCACCATGTAGAGAGTGATACATTTGGAAAGGCCGCAGTTTCCTCGGGAGAGAATCACCATTGTCTTCAAGTTCGATGTAAGAGAAAGGAGAGAAGAGAGAAATAATTTTCCCGTATCTAATTGAAATATCTAGGGAGATCCCCGTGGAGAGCATTTTACTCCATTCAGTGTGATTATCAACACGGAGCAATGTGAGAACAGGATTAGTTTTGGAGCCATTACCTGGGAAACCCACCCACATATGTTAATGAGCCGCGGCAGCGCTCACTCTGCACGGGGTGACAAAGCGGTCCGAAAATCCACGAAAATCTTGTGTTAGAGCTACAAAGAACATTGAAACACCAGTAATGCTATCGGATTAAGGGTAACACGGAAAGTGCGGACACGTGGTTCACGAGTTGGTTCCAATCACGTTAACCTGATCCAACACGCGTTATGAACTGGGTTAGAGTTAACCCCGATTAACAACAAGCAGGTTACGATGCCTCACCTGGGACACCGACGGCCGAGAGAATCGGGTAGTAAATCTCTTTGATCAGAAGAATAGTTGGTCGCCCCATTTTCTTTGAGAATGGATGAATTCTGTCGAAGCTGAAAGACTCTGACTGGCGCACGGCTGAGGCAATGGAAGGGAACCTATATTTATCCACACATCAATCCTCCAGCGAGTCAATCAGGTTAACTCTTAATTAGAATTAGTTACAGTCATTTAACAAATAGACTCAGAAAAGTTGTTTATTTGTCTGAATCGTCAGATTAGCAGAAATATGTGAAGTTATTTTTGGACAGTTTCCAAAGATAAAGCATTGTTCAGAAGTGGGAAATGTAATATCCCAGTACCAGTGCTGACCCAATTCACAGCAATGGGGAAGGCAGCTCCCCAGGCACTAATCGTCTTGACCCTGCCATTGATTCATTCCTACTGCCCCAACTACTCCAGAACCGGCAGTGAAACAAAACCTGCAATACTGGTGATGAACACAGTCCAGCAGCACTGGATGTGAACGTGCTCCTCCGGTACTAGAGGTTCCCTACACTGACACTAGAGGTGAACGGGCTCCTCCGGTACTAGTGGTTCCCTACACTTACACTAGAGCTGAACGGGCTCCTCCGGTACTAGTGGTTCCCTACACTTGCACTAGAGGTGACCGGGCTCCTCCGGTGCTAGTGGTATCCTACACTTACATTAGATGTGACCGGGCACCTCCGGCACGAGTGTAAGTCTTACACTTACACGAGAGGTGACGGGTTCTTCTTGTACTAATGGTTTCTTACACTTATACTGGAGGTGACTGCGCTCCTCCGGTACGAGTGGTTCCCTACACTTACACTAGTGATGAACGGGCTCCACCATACAAGTGGTTCCCTACACTTACACTAAAGTTGACAGTGCTCCTCCGATACTAGTGGTTCCCTGCACTTACACTGGAGCTGACCGGGCTCCTCCTGTACTAGTGGTAGCCTACACTTACACTAGAGCTGACCGGGCTCCTCCTGTACTAGTGGTATCCTACACTTACACTAGAGGTGACCGGGCTCCTACAGTACTGGTGGAGTCCCTACACATATACTAGAGTTGATCGGACTCCTCCGGTACTAGTGGTGCCCCTACACATATACTAGAGGTGACCGGGCTCCTACAGTACTAGTGGTGCCCCTACACATATACTAGAGGTGACCGGGCTCCTCCGGTACTAGTGGTTCCTACACTGACACTAGAGGTGACCGGGCTCCTACGGTACTAGTGGTACCCCTACACTAACACTAGAGGTGACCGGGCTCCTCCGGTAGTAGCGGTTCCTACACTGACACTAGAGGTGACCGGGCTCCTCCGGTACTAGTGGTACCCCTAAACTGACACTAGAGGTGACCAGGCTTCTCCAGTACTGGTAGTGCCCCAACACATATACTGGAGGTGACCGGGCTCCTCCGGTACTAGTGGTTCCTACACTTACACTAGATGTGATCTTGCTCCTCCGGTACGAGTGGTGCCCGACACAAGTACTAAAGCTGAGCGTTCTCCACCTGCCATAGTGGCACTCTATACTTTTATTGGAAGTGTCCGTGCTCCAGTGGTAACAGGGCACATGGTAAATCTTAATATGATAAGAGAGAGACAGCATGCTATTTTGAAAGTGAAATGTTTGGTTGAACAATTTATTAGAGTTCTTTGAGGATAAAACTAGTAGGGTAGATAAAGGGGAACAACTGGATGTAGGATATTTGTATTTCCAAAAGAGATTCGATAACTTGCAACATAAAATGTTGTTACGCAACATAAGGGCACATGGGTTTAGGGGTAATGTTTTCGCATGAATAGAGGATTGGTTAACAGACAGAAAAGCGTGAGTAGGGATAAACGGGTCCTTTTCAGATTGGCAGGCTGTAACTTATCAGAGTGCCCCAAGTTCATTACCTAGGCCTCAACTATTTCCCTTCTATATTAATGACTTGGATGAAGGGACCGATTGCAATATATCCATATTTGCTGAAGATTCAAAGCTAGGTGGGACAATGGCCCAGAAATTAAAGACGGAGCCTTCCTGCGGGGGTAAGGCTTCCCTGCGATATCTCACTGCGCGCCTGCCTTTTCATTCCGAGCTCGCACGAACTTGAGTTTCTAGACAGCAGCTGTGTAGTGCTTGCGTATCCCACAGACGCAGTTAATTCGTGCGAGCTGTGGGATCACGTGATTCAGTTAGAGCCAATGGCAGCACACCATCTTTCATTCATAGTTTTCAGAGCAAGGGCTGTGAAAGCTATGAATCTATAGCCCCCAAAAGAACAGCTAAACCTCAATTAAATTTTAAAAAAAAATCACATTAATAAAATAAGTATAGTTAAATAAATTAAACACTTTAAACAAAAAATTTAATTTTTGAAATTTTTTAAAATCTTTTTAAAAGTTATAAAAATAAACTTACCTTTCTTTAAAGTCTCTAACAAAGATATACCTGTTGAAAAAAATTCAAAATAATACTTAATTAACTACTTACCTTGTTAAAAGAGGGTCTTACGCCTCTTTTCTTTATGTGCAAAATCTTCCATGCTTACCTGCGCGTTCAAAGCACTAAGTGCACTGCGTGCGCGCAGCCTGTAGCGCGCACGCGGTTCACTTAGGAACCGCCTCCTTTTGAAATCACCAAGTGCCGTTTTTCACCGCATGCGCAGTGCATGCAGAAAACCGGCAATTGGAGACAGAATACGCGAGAGTACACAGTGCGTACTCTCGCGTAGTAAGACTAATTTTTGGGCCAATAAGTTGTGAGGAGGACGCAAAGAGCCTACAAAGGGCTATAGACAAGTCAAGGGCGAAGGCAAAATGGTGGCAGATGGAGTATAATGTGGGGAAATGTGAACTTACTCACTTTGTTCGGAAGAATAGAAAAGCAGAACATTTTTAAATGGTGAGAAACTAAATGTTGGTGTTCAAAGAGATTTAGGTGTCCTACTACAAAAACACAGAAAGTTAGCATGCAGGTATAACAAGCAATTAGGAAGGCAAATGGCGTGTTGGCCTTGATTTTTAGCGGTTTGGTGTACAAGAGTAAGGAGGTCATGCTGCAATTTTACAGGACATTGGTGAGACCACACCTGTCTTACTATGCACAGTTTTGGTCCCCTTATCTAAGAAACGATATACTTGTCTTCGAGGCGGTGCAACGAATGTTCACTAGCTGGATTCCTGGGATTAAAGGGTTGTCCTATGAGAAGAGATTGAGTAGATTGGGACTATACACTCTGGAGTTTAGAAGAATGAGATGTGGTCTCTTGAAACCATGTTTCCCCTCACTGGAGTGTAGAGAACTAAGGGTCAATGTCACGGGATAAGGGCTCATCATTTTAAGAGTACGATGAGGAGGAATTTCTTCACTCAGAGGGTTGTGAATTTTTGGAATTCTCTACCCCAAAAAGCTGTGGATGCTGAATCGTTGAGTATATTCATGGCTAAGATAGATAGATTTTAGGACTCTAGGGGAATGCAGGGATATGGGGAACGTGCGGGAAGTAGAGTTGAGGCCGACAATAAGCCATAATCTTACTCAATGTTGGAGCAGGCTCGAGGGGCCTTATGGCCTACTGGTGCTCCTAATTGTGATGCACTACTGCCTTATATTCCTTCTCCAGTACCAATGGTACCGCTACACTTGCATTGGTATGACAGTGCTCCTCCTTTTCTAGTGGAACCCCTACACATGCATTACAAGTGACCATGTTCCAGTGTTTGTGGTAACCTAGAGTTACGCTAAATGTGACCATCCTCCTCCTGTACTAGTGGTAACCCTACACTTAAACCATAGTTGAAGTGCAACTCCGGTACTATTTGCATCAGTAAAATTGCATTATAGGTGACCGTGCGCCTTCGATACTTGTGGTACCCTGCACTTCACTAGAGTTGACAATTCACTTCCAGTACTACTCTTACCCTACAATTATACCAGAACTGAACTTGCTTCTTCGGTACTCTTGATACCCGACAACTACAGTAAAATTCACCGTTCTTGTCCGGTACTAAAGGAACACGACATTTATACAAGATTTGACCACGCGGAACGTGCAGTGGAAGTGCCTGGCGCTGATCTTCCGACGGTCCAAAATTGGCAACACCCATCCTGCTCGCTGCATAAAAATGGGAGTAAATAATGTGGGAATTACCGCCTCTACCGTCCGTAGTCCGACTCACAAATCCCTACTAAAGTGATGCTGCTTGTTGCTCGGTGGCGGTTGTCAGGAGCGATTCATTATGGATCAATTTTATTCGGATTATGTAATTGAGGAATCTTTCATTCGGAAGAGTCCCTATTTTTGGCCTTTTACTATTTCCAGCTGAGATAGGTTTCTCCATCACCACCGGTGCTGTGGGATATTTTGGACCTTCCCCTGTACTCGTGTCTATGGAGAGCAGGAATATGGAAATGAGGAGGAGCAGCAGGGCTAGCAGGCAGCTGGAGACTCGTTTAAGTAAGAAGTCACCCAGGAGAGCCCAGTGCCCGCTGTCAGATATCTGTGACCGCAGTTCAGAGGTGGCACCAGAGCAGGAATAAGATCAGTGACATCTGAAAAATATATCAGTCCCGCTATCACGGAGCTCTGCTCCATAACTACCGAGGCTCCCATCGGAAAACATCCTGATTCTCGTTTTACAAACAATTACATGGAACCTACAACACTGAAACAGACCATTCGGGACAACTGAACTGGCTGGTGTTTGAACTCCACAGGTATCTCCTCGAACCCTATTTCATCTGATCCTGTCAGCATATCTTTTTTCCCTCAAGTATTTATCTAGATTTCCCTTAACTGCATCTATACTATTCGCCTCAACTACTCCATAATGTAGCCAGTTTCACATTCTAACCACTCTCTGAATAAAGATGTTTCACCTGAATTCCCTATTGGATATAATTGTGAATCTCTTATATTTATGGCCATAGCGTTTCGATTCCCCACAAGAGGAAACATCTATCTCCGTCCACCCTATCAAATCACTTCAGAATCGGAAGGACCTCTATCAATTGACCATCAGCCTTGTCTTTTCCGGTGAAAAGAATAAGCCTGTTCATTGTTTCCTGAAAGTTATAACTTTTCAGTTCTGGTGTCGTTCATGTAAATCTCTTCTGCACCTTGTCCAGTGACTTTGTATCCTTTTTGTAACATGTCTTTATCACCGGAATACACTACCTTGCCCAAATCATATTCCCAAATCCCAATAAATATGAAAGGAAACCATTCTGTGTGCTTCCCTCTTTTGATAACTCCCGGTGCCCCTGCTGATTCCTACAATTATAGGCCCGTTCATCCCAGTCTCTCCCCTCTCCTCAGTGGGCCTTCAGCACCAGGCGGTTCTGACCTAATTGACTGATAATGTCCAGCACGTTTCTTGTGGGACTGATGCGGCACTTTCTTAGAATAGTTGGAGAGTTGTTTCCACTTTCAGAAGAAATGCAGAGTGTGATGCCGCTCCGTTTGGCTTTATATGGAATATAACCCAGGGGCCAGAAAGCGGTCCTTAATCTAGGTGATAACGGGAACAGAAAGCAGACAATAAGCGTCATGTGAGTCTTCCACAGATTTCCGAATTTTGATTGAAGGAAGGCCTGTTGGGAACGGATGAGGTGGGGTGAAGATTATTGAGGACCCTCCTACACTTTGCTATCCAGCTGTCTGGTGATCAATGCAATGAGGCCCAGGGACCGGAACTGGTGAACATGGTTATATAGCGCACTGTTAGATGGGGCACTGACTCCTGTTACCTTGTCTGCTCCGGAGAGTTCACTTCTTCCGCCTTTCAGCAGAAAAGCAGAAATTGCTGGAGATCTTACTCACTGCCAAGATCAAACTCCCCACCCACTCCCCCGCGGGTCTGTACCGTGCCCTCCACGGGCCTCCTGCCCTCAGGACCTTGAATCCGGGGAGTCCTTTGTTGTATTTCACACAGTAAGAACAAAGTGAAGAGTGTGTGAATGTGAGGGCTCAGTGTGTGAGGAACCAGCATCCCGATACACTGTTGTAATCCAGATAGTTTCACAAACCACAGCCTGCCTTGGCCATGTCATTGCTGCAGCGAGTTTAGCGCCAGATTTCCCGCCACACCCCCGGTGGTGGAGGGACTGAATATGTGAGATGGTGGATGGGGTGTCAATCAAGCGGGCTGCTTTGTCCTGGATCGTGTGGAGCTTCTTGACTGTTATTACAGCTGCAGTCATGCAGGCAAGTGGAGAATATTCCATCACGCTCCTTACTTAAGCCTCGTAGATGGTAGAAAAGCTTTGGGGAGTCAGGAGGTGAGACACGCGCCACAGAATACCTAGCATCTGACCTGCTCTTGTTGCTATAATATTTATGTGGATGGTCCAGCTAAGTATCTGGTCAATGGTGACACCCCAGGATGTTGATGGTGGAGGATTCGGCGATGGTAATGCCGTTGAATGTCAAGGGGCGATGGTTAGATTCTCGCTTGTTGGAGATAATCATTGCCTGGCACTTGTGTGGCCCAAATGTTACCTGCCACTTATCAACTCAAAACTGAATGTTGTCCAGGTCTTGTTCCATGCGGCCATGAACTGCTTCATTGCCTGAGGAGTTGAGAATGGCACTGAAAACTGTGCAAGCATCAGCGAACATCCCCACTTCTGACCTTATGTTGGAGGGACGGTTTTTGATGAATCAGCTGCAGATGGTTGGGCCTAGGACACTGCCCTCAGGAACCCCTACCGCGATTTCCTGGGGCTGTGACAACCACAACCATCTTCCTTTGTGCTTGGTATTACTCCAGCCAGTCGAAATTTTTCCCCCTGATTTCCATTGACTTCAGTTTTATAGGGGCTCCTTGATGCCAGACTCGGTGAAATGCTGCCTTGCTGTCAACGGCAGTCACTCTCACCTCACTTGTTCATGAATTTGCTCCCTATTTTAATTGTTGTTATTAGTTGATCGGCTTGATTACATATCGGCTTCTCACGATCGAAGCTGCGTGCAGATACATCGCTGACCAATGGAATTAAAATCTCTGCCTGCTGCCTAACAAGTGCCTTAAATATTGTTGGTCGTCTGAATCCAGTTAAATGAGAATATGCCTATTACACTGACAGCCCGGAATTAATCGCCACTTCCCGCAAAAGCTGAATGCCAGCCGGATCGGCAGAGTCTGGGCTCCAGGGGGACCTGAAGCCGTGTGGAGTTTGGGTTTCGGAGAAGCTCAGGATGAAATGAAAGATTAGAGAGTGACGTGTAAAGGGCGTATTTAATAACAATTAGTAAATGAACCCCATGCACACTTAAGATACCAAGATTATTGTTAGCGTCAGGTTTTCGATACGTTTCTTGAACATTCAATTGAGATATTATTGGTTTATTAAGCGCATAATACACGCAATAGTGCGTAAGCATATAATTAAAAGGTGCAAATTATAGCCACATCTGATGATGGTTGTTTGGGGATTCAAAAGTGTTGCAGTTCTGAGCTTATTATTTATTTTTTAAAATCCAATAATCATTAAAAACAACTCGTTTCCGTACATTTTCTTCACGTCCTCTTCATGGAAATGCACACAATTCTGTATAATATAATTATATTAAAATTATTATTTACCTTCATATAAAGAAAATGTAATTAGGTTATCCTTGATCAATAACGACAGTTTTCCTTGCTGAACGTGCTGTTTTCCCATTGAGCAAACAAGTATTCAAAACTTTTTTCATTATCTTATCGATAGTTTCACTCTTGATCCAGTTAATTGCAATTACATAGAAACATAGAATCTAGGAGCAGGCCATTCGGCCCGTCGAGCCTGCTCCACCATTCAATACGATTATGGCTGATCATCCAAATCCAGTACCCTGTCCCTGCTTTAATCCCCACAGTACACATATCCCACCCTACCCCCATGTATTTAATTCCCCCTAACATATCCCATCCTATCCCCATAACCCGACATATTTAATCCCCCCCTAACACTAAGGGTCAATTTATCATAGCCAAATCAACCTAACCCGCACATTTTTTGGACTGTGGGAGGAAACCGGAGCACCCGGAGAAAACCCACGCAGACACGGGGAGAATGTGCAAACTCCACACAGACAGTCACCCGAGGTCAGAGTCGAACCCGGGTCTCTGGCACTGTGAGACACCAGTGCCAACCACTATGCCACCGTGTTGCCCTTTTTTTTTAAAGTGGGAAGCATGGTTAACTGTGAAGAAACATAGAATCCAGGAGCAGGAGTAGGCCATTCGAGCCTGCTCCACCATTCAATACGATCATAGCTGATCATCCAAATCCAGTACCCTGTCCCTGCTTTAATCCCCACAGTACACATATCCCACCCTACCCCCGTAACCCCATGTATTTAATTCCCCCTAACATATCCCATCACCCCACATATTTAATCCCCCCCCCCTAACACTAAGGGTCAATTTATCATAGCCAAATCAACCTAACCCGCACATTTTTGGACTGTGGGAGGAAACCGGAGCACCCCCACGCAGACACGGGGAGAATGTGCAAACTCCACACAGCCAGTCACCCGAGGTCAGATTCGAACCCGGGTCCCTGGCGCTGTGAGGCACCAGTGCTAACCACTATGCCAAGTGGTTCTACCAAGTGAAACCGTGAGTGATAGGTCTTGCTTTGTTTATGTATCATTGATGTCAATTAAAAATGATGATATATGGCCAGATATTTCTCTTTGTAGAACTAACACCTTCCCACACGTTATCAAATGATGAATGAAATCTAAAATGTATAATCAGTATACAATGGCATGTTTTTAATTAAATCTCTGATTATTTCATTCCGAAACTGACCTTTGTTGCTGAGTCAGCCCTGGCCCAACAACACAGTATGCTTTAAATTGACTTGTAATTCCTTGCTTAACAAGCAAAGGCTAAAGATTAACATTAACAAAATATAAAGAGAAACCAAGACAATATTACATTAGCAGACATCAGGACAGTCTGATTAACGCTTTCCTCATATTAACCCCTCTAATGGCGTTAGAGTATTTAAGGGAAACATTAAGCAACATTTCATTAGCATCATATAAGTATCTGGACCGATTCTATGGCACAGATCTCTACCCTTTGGTTTTACCCATGATCTCACTCTCCACAGCCACATTTACCATTTCATGTAGTGGTGATGTCAGCGTGACTGACCATATCTTGGACCCATTCTTCAGGGTATCTGCTTCATGTGTATCGCATGCTGGTTGCTTCACGTGCAATAAGACACCTCTGTGCATACGGATATATCGTCAGATCGTGCAGCACAAGATATCCGATACAAGCTATTCCTGCTCTTTCTGACTATATCAAAAAATCGCGGGGTCTGGAGGTTTTTGATTAGATGCGCCTCTGCTCAATCCCGATGTTTCGGTTAGTGTTCAAGCTGTCAAATACATTGTTCTCATTGTTCAGAATAAGCAAGGACACAACCATCTCTAAGAGAAAGCTTTCAATTATATTAACTACACTGTCCAGACTTTCACTAAGCTGTGTATTGATACCAGATCGATATATTTTGGTGCCTCGTGCCCAGGTGATGTCAGTTAAAAAGATGCGGGACAGGATCGATAGAAGCAGACTGCTTCCATTAGTTGGGGGATCTGAAAGTAACGGCCATAGATTTAAAAAGGTAATAGATTTAGAATTGAGTGGAGAAGAAACATCTTTACATGGAAAGTTCTGAAGCTATGGAATTCAGAAACCTTGAAATTATATCAACGTTGAAGACTAAATTGTATAGATGGATGAATAGAATCGGGTTAAGGGTTGTTGGGATAGGCGGGTAAAGTGATTGGAACTATTTGATCTTTTGGGGGGTAAACGCCGACAAGAACTGATTGGGTCGAACGGACTGTCCACTGTTATAACATTGCGACATTTTGATGACCAGTTGAGATTTTCAGTAAATATCTGTGAACAAAGATGTCTAATGTCACATTGACGAGTCAAGTTCCTACTGTCTCCATCATCAGACACTGATCAGGAGACAGGGCCCCGTTCTATTGGTCCAGGAGACAATGGGGGGCGGAGTCTGATGGGAGACCAGCGCCTGCAATATTCACACCGAGATTACAGAATTACAGATAACCACCATTGTAAAACATTGTTTCTACACTAAAGGAAACTTTAACTATTAATTAAACTGGGAAAATGTTTCCTTTGCCTGCGGTGTAAGGCAGTTATCGCTGATGCCCACATGTTCTACTCCACTGCTGAAGCTCAGTCATGACTGTTCTCTTTGAATTTTGAGCGGGAAGTGCACTGTTTTACCGGGAATCGATTATATTCCCCCG
This sequence comes from Squalus acanthias, assembly GCA_030390025.1. Classification (NCBI taxonomy): domain Eukaryota; kingdom Metazoa; phylum Chordata; class Chondrichthyes; order Squaliformes; family Squalidae; genus Squalus; species Squalus acanthias. The sequence goes on from JASTWF010000176.1 coordinate 181,459, forward strand.
GGGAAAGCAGCAGACATCAAATACAAGGCACAAAGTGGGAGAAATGCTTTCTGATACCTGTGTATTCCTAAAATAGCACACGGGCTGTAATTTAACTCTAGTTAGGACAGGAAGCTTTCGTTTAATTCTTCATGTTTTAATCAATGTCAGAATCAATGTGCAAGGAGATTTCATCACCCTTTTCAGCTCTTTCCTGAATTTAGTTTGTGTAGCTGCATAAATACATGTGTTTGTGCAGGAGCTCAAATACATGAGCATATATCCGGTTTCAGTGGCGATGTATGGAGGAGATGTATAATCGGGTCGGTAGTGTTCGCTGTTTGTCAGTCTGGTATTTAAAAAACTAACGATAGCTGTCAACCACAATACTATAAAACTGCCCGATACAGTGAACAGTAAAATGATGGATTTCCTTCGGTTCTCCATCTCTGGATCGCTATGATTCTCACTGCTGTGACCCCGAAGTCCCCTGCGGGCTTTACTGGCCATTAAACTACGTCTGACTGTCAATCATTTAAACAGTAATATCAATGCAAAAGCAAGCCAAGCAATTAAAATACTTTTGATCCAGGTGTACGCTACACCTGCAGGCGATGTAAAAAAGGTCGCAGTGTAACGGCAACCCAAGGGAACGTTGTTAATTATTCGCTCAGGTTCATAAGCAAACCAAAAGGGGATGTTCTCTGAACAGATCAGGACAGAGACCGTTGTTATAACCGCGGCCGCAGTTCTCACTGTGCAATACTTGGTTTTAAACTTCTGACAACATATAGCTACAAATCGGTCAAATGTGAACCACACCGACATATCCAGGGTAGCACGATTCATATACAGATTTAACTTACAAACGGCAGTGTAGTTCAGGAATGATATGGAAAGTGATGACTGAAAATATGATACATTATTACATGTAAGACAATGACTAGTAGAGCTGCTATTGCCATGGCCACCATGTAGACAGAGATACATTTGGAAAGGCCGCAATTTCCTTTGCAGAGAATCACCATTGTCAGTAGGTTCGCTGTGAGAAAGAGAGACAAGAGGTCAGTAACGGGTTCACTGAGATAAATCTCACAGCTTTTTGTGGGGCAATGTTCCGATGTGTCCCTACATAGAGTTATAGACACGGATTATTTCTTTATAATTTAGGCGAGCGGTGACGATAGTTTGATTAAAAGAAAGAAAACATCGAATATTGGATATAGAGGGGCTGAAAATCCGCCGTCCTTCCAGCATACTTCAGTCAGACATCGTGAACTAATAAATATAATTTACAAACAATTACTGGAAAGATATGAATTCAAATAATACATTCAGCTGAAACACAAGCATTCGATGTAGATCGAATCTCTGCGCTTTTTCTACTTCTAATGGCCCCAAGGAAGCTGTTCGATAACAGAGCGGGAGCTGGTGGAGCCGCGAAGGTTATTTGCAGCCGAGGGGAGGGGAGCAGCTGCCTGTGCGGAATTTATTGCTCCAAATATCTTTCACCGTCCTCTGATGGGTGGAGGAGTCTGCAATACAAAGAATTATCAACTTAAAGTAGACAGGAAAACGCAATAAATGAGCTGATTACCAGGGATACAATGCAACACATTATTTAGTAATCTATATACAATTGGAGGGGCCGGGGAATCAGCCTCGCCCTCCCTCAGTATAGGGAGTAACGTTGAGCTTCCGGTGCCCGCGATCTTCCGATAGAACAGCGCCTCAGCGGCCGCGCGGACTAGTACAATTCCCGTTGATATTCACCGACTGATCCCGGTGGAAAAGTGACTGCAGTGAGGAAATTCTAGGAACCTGTGAGATTAACACTGAGATAGTTAACAGCTATTAGACAACATGATACATTGACTTACCGGGAGCCCCAAAGGCTGCGAGAACTGGGTAGTAAATGGCCGTTATCTGTAGAATTGTTGGCCGCCACATTTTTTGAAGACTGTAAATTCAGTTCAGCTTCATGGTTCCAAATGGAATGCATCTGAGATCCGCAAATGCGCCCCCTTTATAGAACAATCGGTGCTCCTGTGAGAAAATCAGGTTACACAATAATTGGCGTTATTTACAGTCACTTAACAAACAAGGGGCGATTTTCCGGTTCAGTGCGCCCAGGCCGCCAATGGGGAAATTGAACTGCTCAGTTCATGAAACACCGTCCATAAATATCAGTGAACGGAAAGTAATCCCACAGGGAATGCACTCTGCGCATGTCACCTGAAGGCTTAAGAGAACTTCATAAATCTTCACTAATCCATTGGATAATTTAAATTTGTTTCGTACTGAGAATTGGTGATATTCGGGTCTAACATTATTGGGGATGGCTCCTCTCTAACATTACTGGTGATGGCTCCTTGCTAAATTAATGGTGATGGCTCCTTTCTAAAACTACTGGTGATGGCGCCGCTCTAACATTACTGGTCATGACAGCATACTAACATTAACAAAGATGACTATATTGTAACATTCATAGTGAAGATGACTCTACTGTAACATTACTGGTGTTGACTCTACATTAACATTACTGCTGGTGACCCAACTGTAACATTACTGGTGGTCAGTCTGTTGTAACAGTACTCGAGGTGATTCTACTTGAACATTAACGGTAGTGACGCTATTCTAACATTACAGGTGGTGACCTTACTCTAACATTACTGGTAGTGACACTACTCTAACATTACTGGTGGTGATCCTACTCTAGCATTTCTGGTGGTGACTCTACCCTAACATTACTGGTGAGGCCGCTACACTAACATTAATGCTGTTGACCCAACTCTAACAGTACTAGTGGTGACCCTACTTTACCATTACTGGTGGTGAACCTACTGTAACATTACTGGTGGTGACCCTACTCTAACATTATTGGTGGTGACCCTACTCTAACAACATTGTTGGTGACTCCACAATAACATTACTGGTGGTGACACTACAATAACATTACAAGTGGTGTCTCTACTCTTATATTACTGCTGGTGACACTACACTAGCCTTACTGGTGGTGACTCTACACTAACATTACTGGTGAGGCCGCTACACAAATTTAAAGCTGTTGACCCTAATCTAACATTACTGCTGATAACCGTGCCCTAATAGTATTGTTTGTGATTCTACCCTCACCTTACTGGTGGTGACCATACTCTAACGATTCTAGTGTGTCCCTATTGTAACATTACAGCCCTTGACTCTACTCTAACGTTACTGTTGGGGATCCTAATGTACCAATACTGGTGGTGACCGTACGCTAATATTACTGGTGTTGACTCTCCAATAACATTAACGTTGATGAATCTATCGAAAATTATTGTTCCTGACCAGATTCTTTCATTATTGGTAGTATCGCTAATTTAGCATTACTGATGAAGAATATTAAAAAAAAACATGTATTCGTTTATGGGATCTGGGCGTCGCTGGCAAGGCCAGCATTTACTGCTCACCCCTAGTTGCCCTTCAGAAGGTGGTGGTGAGCCGCCGTCTTGAACCACTGCAGTCCGTGTGGTGATGGTACTCCCACAGTGCTGTTAGGTAGGGAGTTCCAGGATTTTGACCCAGCGACGATGAAGCATCGGCGATATACTTCTAAGTCAGGATGATGTGTGCCTTGGAGGGGCACTTGGAGGTCGTGGTGTTCTAATGCGCCTGCTGCCCTTGTCCTTCTAGATGGAAGAGGTCGTGGATTTGGGAGGTGCTGCGGATGAAGACTTGGCGAGCTGCTGCAGTGCATCTTGTAGATGGTACACACTGCAGCCACGGTACGCCGGTGGTGCAGGGAGTGAATATTTAAGGTGGTGGATGGGGTGCCAATCAAGCGGGCTGCTTTGTCCTGGATGGTGTCGAGCTTATTGACTGTTGTTGGAGCTGCACTCATCCAGGCAAGTGGAGAGTATTCCATCACACTCCTTACTTGTACCTTGTGGATGGTGGAAAGTCTTTGGAGAGTCAGGAGGTGAGACACTCGCCGCAGAAAACCTAGCCTCTGACCTGCTCTTGTTGGCACAGTATTTATGTGGCTGGTCCAGTTAAGTTTCTGGTTAATGGCGACCCCTCCAGGATGTTGATAGTGGGGGATTCGGCGATTGCAATGCCATTGAATGTCAAGTGGAGGTGGTTAGCACCTCGCTTGTTGGAGATAGTCATTGCCTGGCACTTCTGTGGCGCGAATGTCACCTGCCACTTATCAGCCAAAGCCGGTACATCGTCCAGGTCTTGTTGCATGCGGGCATGGACTGCTTCATTATCTGAGAATTTGTGAATGGCACTGAACACTGCAGTCATTAGCGAACATTCCCATTTCTGACCTTATGTTAGAGGGAACGTCATTAATGAAGCAGCTGAAGATGCTTGGGCCTAGGGCACTAACATGAGTGTCGATGACCCCTCTCGAAATTTGCTAGTTGTGATAATATTCTAAAATAAGTTTTTGGTCACTTTATTCTTACATTATTCTAATATTATTGTTGGCGATTCTAATCTACTATTACTGGTGGTGACCCTACTCAAATATTATTGTTGGTGAACCTACACTAACATTACTGGTGTTGACTCTACTCTAACATTACTGGTGCTGAACCTACTCTAACATTATTGGTGGCGACTCACTCTAACATTACTGTTGGTGATCCTACACTAATATTACAGGTGTTGACTGTACAATAACCTTAATGATGAGGCCTCTACACAACACTAATTCTGTTGACCCTAATCTAACGTTAATGGTGATGAAAGTACTCTAACATTACACATGGTGACTCTTCCCTCTTCACTAACATTACTGATGTTGACCCTACTCAAACAATACTGGTGGTGAACCTATTCTAACATTATTGGTGGTGGCCCTACTCTAACATTACTGGCGGTGACTCTGCTCTAAAATTACTGGTGGTGACTCTAATCTAACATTACTGGTGGTGACTCTACTCTAACATTACTGGTGGTGACTCTACTCTAACATTGCTGGTGGTGACCCTACTCTAACATTACTGTTGGTGACTCTAGTCTACCATTACTGGTGGTGACCCTACTCTAACATTACTGGTGGTGACTCTACTCTAACATTACTGTTTGTGACTCTACTCTAACATTACTGGTGTTGGCCGTACACTAACATTACTGTTGGTGACTCTATTCTAACATTACTGGTGTCGACCTTACACTAACATTGTTCATGGTGACTCTATTCTAACAGTATTTGTGGTGACCCTAATCGAATGTTACTTGTGGTGATCCTATTCCAACTGCCCTCCTGATATCCCTCAATGTTTCTCCTGTAAAGTCTTCTATCCATATTGATGATCAACCTCTCGACTTTGCCATTTTACTGGCCGCTTTGCTCTTATTGGCTCTATAACTGACTTGGTCATCCCCGATCACTTCCACGCATCCCTGACAACCCACATTCCTCAGCCGCTTCTGTTATGTCTCTGCCGCTACAACCAACTCTCTGCTAAATAATTTATAATTGCACTTTCAGGCTGCCAACGTTCCAGCCGTTGTCTCCTCATTCGCCACGATCCTTCTGTTGCTTTCGATATGCTCCTGCCCGTTTGATGACCTGGCCCACAGTAAAATCCTTACTCTCTCCTACCGACGTCATTCGTTCTGGCATGGCCCCATCTTCTCTCAGTCAATTCCTAGCCTACCGGATTAAACAAATCCGGCGCACACCTGGTTCAGCCATCCATCGGCAGGTCTCCCTGGACCACATCAAGCACTATCGGGCCCTGCTCTCCGCTGCCAAAACTGTCCATTTGTCCAGGGTCACCCTGGAGAGCCAAGTTACCCCCGAGCTTATTGTCTCCACTACGAACTGAAACTCTTTAAACTCTTTCCCAACGCTCCCACCGCCCTCACCTCCCACGAGAAGTGCTCTTTGGATCGGGCTCGATATTCATCGGATCAGGTTCCTCTGAAGCGGCTATAGGTGTTTTAAAGTTTTAAAGGCGCTATATAAATGCAAATTGTTGCCTTTGAACTTCCGACTTTAAATCTTGATTAATGAGAATATTTGTGGTAAATGCTTTCACGTTTTTTTCATCTTGTAGCAGTCCAAGAATTTCATTTCTCGCAGCCCAATGTGACTGGACCTGGCCGTCCCTCTGAATCACGGTCCGAGTTCGCCAAACGGACAACACAGACCCAGAGTTCTGTTCCATCACTCCAGGTGGAGTGTTCAGGCGCCTGGTCTGCTTTGAAAACTTTATTTGAAATAAAAGGTTTCGAACCCCACGGCACTTAGTGAGGAGCATCAAGGGAGCGCCCAGAGGCAGGAGCTGTGACAGGAGGTCGCTCGTCTCACTGCCCACCAGCAGCTCCATCCCAAGATCCAACTCCCAGCTTTTTAACTGCAGCAGCTTTAATATAGACTATTCCTGCTGGAATTACGGCGGCTGCTGGTCCCAGACGTACCTTCCAATAGATCCTCATTAAAGGATTTACTGACAGATCGGAGAGTCACAAAGAAATACGGCGCAGGCAGCAATGCGCCCCACCAGCCCCAGAGCCGGAGCGACGGACCCTGTCCTTTGATAACGGTACAAGGGGAAAGGACGGAGCACGGGGCGAGGAGCGATAACCTCACACACCATGCTGCTTGGGGGAAACATATTTTGTTTTTGTTTTCTTCGCAAAGATGAGCTGACATTGAACCTCCTGAGACGGATACATGCACATGCCTTCACTGGGCCACACGAGTCCCTCTCCACTGGATCCAGCAACCTTCAGTTTCACAGGGAAAATGGATCAAATTCAAAGAATTAGACGTCTCTCACGTACACACGGGCACTCTCTCGCTCTCTCGCTCTCTCTTTTCTCTCTCTCTTTCTCTGTCTGACTGTCTCTCTCCTTTTATCTCTACCGCACTGCCGCTCCATCGCTCTGTCGCGCTGCTTCTCAACAGTTACTGCCACTTGTACTTCTGTAACTCTTTAACGTCCCAAGGCGCTTCACAGGAGTGAGAGCAGAAAAGAATTGACACTGAGCCACATAAGGAGATATTCGGACAAGTAACCAAAAGCTTGATCAATGATATAGATTTTATGGAGCGTCTTATATAAGGAGAGGGAGATAGAGAGTTTGACAAAGAAAACGGGGACTGTCGGTTTTCTAAACACCAGGCGGGGTTTCAGTGTAAACTCGTTCTTTCGCCTTGGCAGGTGAAGCCCATGCGCTACTTGTACAGAGCACTCCGATATTCAGTTCATCAGTGCGAGCTTGAACTGGCCTCATCCAAAATGGGGAGTGTGCCCCACATCTGGATCCTTCTCATCAAAGTGGGAGTATTCTCCATATCTGGATCCTTCGCATCAAAGGTGGGGTGTTCTCCACATCTGGATCCTTCCCATTAAAGGGACAGTGTTCTCCACATCTGAATCCTTCCCATCAAAGGGATAGTGTTCTCCACATCTGGATCCTTCCCATCAAAGGGGGAGTGATCTCCATATCTGTATCCTTCCCTTCAAAGGGGGAGTGTTCTCCACATCTGTATCCTCCCCATCAAAGGGGGAGAGTTCTCCACATCTGGATCCTTCCCATTAAAGAGGGTGTTTTCTCCTCATCTGGATCCTACCAACCAAAGGGGGAGTTATCTCCAACATCTGGATCCTTCCCATCAAAGGGGGAGTGCGATCCACATCTGGATCCTACCCACCAAAGGGGGAGTGTTCTCCAAATCTGGATAATTCCCACCAAAGGGGGCGTGTTCTACACATCTGGATCCTTCCCATCAAAGGGGCACTTTTCTCCATATCTGGATCCTTCCCATCAAAGGGGGAGTGTTCTCCACATCTGGATACTTCCCATCAAAGGCGGAATTGTCTTCATATCTGGATCCTTCGGATCAAAGGTGGAGTGTTCTCACCATCTGAATCATTCCCATCAAACAGGCAGTGTTCTCCATACCTGTTTTCATCCCAGTAAAGTTGAATTGTTCTCCATATCTGGATCCTTCCCATCAAAGGGCAGTGTTCTCCGCATCTGGATCTTTCACATTAAAGGGGCACTGTTCTCCACATCTTGATCCCTCCCATGAAAGGTGGAGTGTTCTCCACATTTGGATGCTTCCCATCACGCTCCCGTTAGTGGTCAGTCCTCTCATTGCTCCGGCGGTCAATCAAGGGTTTATTCTCCTTCAGCAAGGTAGATAATCTCGACAGTGGGATATTAAAGTGAGGCGTCACACCCTCGCTCTATTACCATTAACGCAACCAGTTTCGGAGCCGCCATTTTCCAACATCTCCACAGCACAGCCCGAGCCCTGCCTAACGTGGTGAACTCATTAGTTGAGGTTCTATTAGTTGAGAACAGTTACCCAGCTGTCCCTGTGATTGGGCAAAGGCTTAGGGATTAACTCGCGCCATAAAGTAGAGAGAGAGAGAGTTGGAGAAGTTCGGGAAAGGTATTTCAAAATTTAGAACCTAGGAAATCGGGGATGAGCAAGTTGCCAGAAATTGAGGAGCACGGCGAATAAAAAAGAAAGACTTGCATTTATATAACGCGTTTCACGATCTCAGGACGTTCCGAAGCACTTTACGGCCACTGAAGTACTTTTGAAGTGTAGTCACTGTTCTAAAGTAGAAAACGTGGCAGCCAATTTACGCACAGCAAGATCCCACAATCATCAATGTGATAGTAACCTGATAATCACTTTTTAGTGGATGTGGATCGAGGCATAAATATTTGCCAGGACAATATTGTCAGGGATACTTTACCTCCACCTCAGAGAACAGACAAGGCTTTGGTTTAACATATCATTCGAAAGACAGCGCCTCCAACAGTGATGCGATCCCTCTATACTGCACTGGAGTGTCAGTCCGGATATTTGTGCTCAAATCTCTATGGAACATCACTTGAACCCACAACCTCCTGACTCAAAGGCGAAACTGCGACCAACTGAGCCCCAGCTCTCCCGTTTTTCCCCTCAAGGAATTTTAAGCCCGGGTCGAACCTGTGACATTATTGTGCAGTATGGTTTAGCGGTTCACTACTTAGACTGTTTTATGGAATCGGGGTGCGGAAAGTATCTGGTACTCGTGCTGGATGCATATATCCTTCTTGAGATGTGGTGAACAAAGCTGAACGCAATGCATCCGATGGGACTGAGCAAGGTTCTAAAAACTGATGCATTACATCCATTGTACTCCAGAGGCTTTGAGAAAAAGGATTACATTACATTAACATTTTACATTGTTTCTCTACATTTCTACTAGCTTTTAATGATTTAAGAACTTGGACTTCCAAATCTCTTTGCTTCTCTACAGATTCTGGGTTTCCACTATTTAGAAACTACAACGAATGTTCTGTTTTGGTATCAAAGTGGTTGACCTCACGCTTGCTCTATTTGATATCGTTTTACCCACTAACTTAATCTGACTGTGTCTCTTCGTAACTTCCCGTACCCATTTTCACTAATCACTGTCCCTCCTAACTTACGGTCATCTTCAAACTTGGATATGCAACTTCCGATTGCTTCATCCAAGTGATTAATCGATATGATGAAAATTTGAGTCCCCAGTACAGATCCCTGGGAAATAGCACTAATCGTATCAGAGGCAGCTGTTCAAGAGCATGCAATAATTGGGAGGGCGAGTGTTTGTTTAGTGAAGCCGGTTGGATGTAGCCAGTCTGGGTGCGTGATCGAAATGCACTGTACAGACGGGATTACTGCAGAAGGGAATGTAAAATGTAGTCGGTGTAATGTTGCGTGTCAGCCAGTTACTGTCACTGTTATGACCGAAACTGCTGAGTCGGTAGAGCATCAGACTTTTGATCTCAGGTCCAGGGTTCAAGTCCGTGTTCGGGCGATGCTTTTTCAGTCAATATTCTCAATTTCCACTTTCATGCAGGCCCATAAAGTAAGAACCATTCACGATGATCTTTCCCGCTGGCTCAAACAACCAGATTAATACATTTCTGATTCTTTCTCAGTCTTTAAAGCTCAAAGTGTCCTAGATTCCAGTCTTTTTGAGGACTGAGATCCAGATTTCTAATTACCCTTTGTGTGATAAAGTGCTTCAAAATCTCGCTCCAGAATGTCCTAGAAGTAACTTTAAGATTATTTCCCCCTGCTTTTGATTCCCCGCCAGAGGGAATAGTTTCTTCGTATATCAAAAAAATTAAACATTTTAACACCGCTATCAGATCATCAAACAATATTCTATACCCAATGGAATAAGAGCAGCTTGATGCCTCATAATTTAACCCGCTAAGCCCGGTATTATTTTGCTGAATCTGTGCAGCACCCCCTACACGGCCGTTATATCCTTCCTGAGATGTAGTGCCCAAAATTCAATGCAATACAGCCGATGGGACTAATGGAGGTTCTATACAACTGGAACCTCACATACATTGTATTCCAGTGCCACAGTGTGTGGCGTCCCACCATTTAGAAAATACTCCGATTTATCATTCTTGGTTTCAAAGTGGCTGACCTCAGACTTGCCGACAATGAACTCCAGTTGATATAGTTTTGTCAACTCACTTAATCTTTCTGTGTCCCTTTATAACTTCCTGTTCTCATTACTACAACTTCCTGTCGCTCCTAACTTAGTGTCATTTTCAAACTTGGCAATAAAGCTCCCTATTGCTTCATCCAAGTCACTAATAAATATAGTGAAAATTTGAGGCCCCAGTGCAAAACCCTTGGAATCAGCACATTTCACACCAGAGACCGCTGTTAAAGAGCGTGTAGTTGGTGGGAGTGAGAGTATTTGTGATGTGACGCCAGTTGGAGCCAGTCAGTTTGAGTGTGTATGATACAAATCAATGCACAGGCTCATTACTGCAGAAAGACATGTGAAATGTGGAGTGAGTAATGTTCCACGTCCGCCAATGAAGGTCGCTGTTTCACGTTTGCCCGTAAGAGCCCGGATTTCGCAGTCGACCCAGCATCAACTTTTACTCTGAGGGTCCAAGGTTCATGTTCTTGATGGGGCGCTGCTTCTATATCAAGGTTCTCAATTCCTACTTTTATGCATCCAAATAAAACAAGAGCAATTCGCAATGCGCATTTCTGCCGTCTCAACAATGCAGATTAATGGGCCAAAAATTCGGCCCTTCCCGGGTGTGTACACACTCCGTACTCGCCCGTAATACATCCCGAAGTACCGGTTTGCTGCATGCACTGCGCATGCGCTGGAAACCGGAACCTCCGGTCTGGTGAAGGGGGCAGATCCTCGTGAACCGTGTGCGTGTTAGAGGATTCGCGCACGCAGCAAACTTAGATTTTTTTTCAGGTGTCTATGCGAGGGTAAGTATTGAAGAAACTACGCTATTAAAAAGGTAAGTGGTTAATTAAGTATAATTTAAAAAAAATTTCAACAGGTTTATCTTTTTTAGATATTTTAAGAAAGGTAAGTTTATTTTTATCACTTTTAAAAAGTATTTAACTTTTTTCAAAAATTTAAATTTTTGTTTAAAGTGGTTAATTTATTTAACTATAGTTATTTTAAGTGATTTTTTTTGAAATTTATTTTAAGTTTAGCTGTTCCTTTGGGGCCGATTTCAATTCACAAATTTGACAGGTCTGCTGCCATTGGCTCTCCATGCCCCACGTGATCCCAGGGGACGCATCGCACTAACTACGCCCCTGGGACACGCAAGCACTGCGCGCTGGCTCTTGGAGCAGGACCAGGAGCTGCAGTTCCCGTGGGCCCAAAACACAACGGCAGGTGCGGTAGGTAAGAGCGTGCGTGATCCTAACCACCGCGGCAACCGGAGAGGCGATTTCTGGGCCAATATATTTTGATTCGTTGCAAGAAAGCGTGAATTTGTTTTCTCAGTCTTGATACCTATAACTGTCCCAGCTTCCACATTCTTTCTGATGACTGGAATCCGGATTTATTTGTGTGAAAAGGCTCTTCATGAGTTCGCTCCTAAATGACCTAAATCTGATTTTAAGATAATGTTCCCTTGTTTCTGTTTCCCCCACCAGAGTAAATTCTTTCTCCGTATATCTGCCCTAACAATTCATTTTACATTTTAACAAATTGATGAAATAACCGATGAATCTACTATACTCACGGGAATGGAAGCCAGGTTATTGCAATCTGTCCTCATAATTTAATCTTCTAAGCCCCGGTAACATTCTGCTGACTCAGTGCTGTACCCCCTGCAATGCCAGTGTAAGAGTAAAACAATATAATTGTAATAATGTAAGGGCAAATCAGTTGTAATGTGTAAGATTAGTTGAAATGCTTAAAGGGCTACAGTAAAGGTCAGAGTATCTCCCAAAGGCATGGAGATGGGGTATAATTAGATAAAAGACCAACTTGCTTAGGCTGCAGTATAGATAATGCAGACAATGCAGAACAAAAATGTGAATCATTGTTTTCTAAAAACTATCCTCAAATAGGAGTAAAAATGGAACCTTGCAGCGCAGTTTGCTGACCAAAAGCAGAAGTAAAAATGAGTTTCGCTAACATTGTAAGATTCTAAACAAGTTGTTTTTAGAGACCATAAGGGTCGCATATGATGTAATAACTGTGCTGAGGTTTGTATTTTCTGGCTTCTGTAAGTGTATAAAGAAGCTTGGGCGACCACTGATAGAATGAGAAGCTGGTCACTAGGCCGCAGGCTGTGACCTTTCTCCCAGAGCGCTCTGAATAATAAACTGTGATCTTTTGCTTTAAGACAGACTCAAGTGAATTAATTTTCACCAACAATTGGCATAGTCGGCAGGATGCTCTGGGACAGAAAGGCCGCCCATACCAGTGAAGCCGGACGAGAAGTCAAATTTTAACCGTCCAGAAAATGAGTCGCTTGGGACGGCGGAGAGACAGTGCCATAGCATCACGAATCAAGTGAAAGTCTGTTAGAGGTAGGAGAACATAGTTGTGTGAGTGTGGATCGCGTGTACTAAGGGAACACTGTGTAGCGATAAATGTCGCAAAGTTATGAGTGATTGACTGATTGACACGGACAAGGAGGGGGCCTGTCTCACACACCTAGCCTGAGCCGGAATTAAGCGGGCGATTGGGCCTCACGAAATGGCCAGTATCAAGTAGGTGTAGAGAACCAAAGTGCCCTGGGATCGTGAAGTCAATTAATATATATGTGTGTGTAATGTGACTATGTAACCGCTTGAAAGTCTTTAAAGTATCAACAAAAGTCTGGGTAGAGGAATTCACCATTTGATAAGACTATATTTCGCGTTGGGGAAATAAATAGAATAGGGACGAATGGTGCCCTTACTAGGTTCTGTATAGACGACCAGAAGGGTTTAGTTGATAAGATGATAAAGGAGGGGTGGGACCCGCTCCTGAATCGGAAGGTAAAAGAGATTGGTAGAGGGTCAAAAACAGAAAAAGAGGAAAAATGCGTGGGTAATACTAGTAAACCAATTAGTCGCATTAACAAACAAGGTGCAGCGACTCCACACTAAACTTGCAAGTAAAAATGAAAGAATTCTTGAATTAGAACAATAGCTATTATTATACAAAGGAGGTTGCAAGTTTGGTCTCACTCTGCGGGAGAAAGGAAGAGATGTACCTCTGACAACAATTAACCAATTGAAGATGATTAAGAAAGGGTATGAGTCAGGAAACAAACCGACATGGAAGTTATTAATATTCGTGCCGAGACAAATAAAACTCAAGGTTTGCTAATTGACAGGAACCTTAAAAAATAAAAAATATTGGGATCTCAGTTTGTCTAAAAGTGTGTGTTAAATAATAAAAGTTTTCCTGACTGTGAATGTGTAAGATGTTACAGTATTTATTTTGTCTGAAAGTCTGTTTTTAAAAAAAAAAGTGAAAGTCATTTTTGTTTTAGCGCCACCCACTCTTTTGTTCAGAGAGCTAAAAGCTGTTTAAACCTTTGAAGACCTGTCTTGAATGACGGACAAGTATGTGTTGTTTTAAGTTTGTTAACTGTTTTTTAAAACATAAGCTTCAGCTTTGAAGTCACAGTTGCCAATATGGCTGGAAGAAAATGAATTTGAATGTTTACAAGGCATGGGTAATTGTTTCTTTGTTAATGTGGTTTCTTTCTTTTCCAAATGATACTGGTTAGTTTTAAAAAACTGAACTGGATTGAATTGGAGTTAGAGGTGAATTAACCTATTAAAACCAGACTTTCATTGTGGTCACGGTGAAATTCTGGTTGGTGTAAATTTGTGTATAAGATTGTGCACCTAGAATTGAAACAAAACTTCACACTACAATTTAAGTTAAGCTGGTGTGTAAAAACTGAGAAGAAAAACAAAAAGTTGGTTTAACAAAAGATTAAGTTTCAGTCTAAGATTTAATGTTGGAGTCGCGGTTGCTATGGTGGAATCCTCCGAAGCAATTTGCTTAAAAGTGAAAAACTAATTTTTCTCCAGTTGTAAGCAACAACTTTAGTATGGCTGAACGAAATTTAAAGATATTGGACATTATTAAATTTAAGTGTCTTAATTTCAAGTTAGTATTTCCCCACAGTGATGGAAGGAAAATTAAGATTTGATAAATTAACCCCTTGGGCTCTTAAAAAGAACTATATCAGATAGCCAGAAAGCAAAGTGGGAAATAATCCTCTGATCAAGAGATGGATCAGTATTAATACAAAAACATACTGCAATAAACCCAGCATCCGGAATATTTACAGAGGGAGTTATATGACCTCCATTGGAAAAGTAGTAAAACATGGAAAGCTAATAGAAAGGTTAGTTAAGGTGACACAGGCACCTTTAGAAACCGCGGTAATTAAAATAAATGCACACACGAAGATAGACATGGACTCATAGGAGTCTCAGGATCAGGCTCCCATAGGAAATCGGTATGCAGATTTGTCCGCAAAACTAGCCGCGGAGGAACTTAAACCAGAAGCCGTGTTAAATATGGTCAGGACAGCCAGTGGGGTACAGGAAGTGAATATAATGGAGGTAAAAGAAAATACTAGTAAAGAGGAAAAGGAGAGATGGAAACAAGCTGGCGCACAGTTACGAGATGGAATTTGGAGATGGGGCCCACGATACCAGGTGGTGGCACCGGAATGCGGTAGACAACAACTGATGGGGCTGTACCATGGTCTAACACATACCGGCAGAAGTAACATGTTGCACCTACTGACACAGTACTGGTAGTGGCCAAAGATGGGTCGAGAGGTGGCGAAGTATTGTCACCGTTGTATAATATGCGCTAAGAATAATGTAGGACAGAGATGCAGAGTTAGAGTAGCAAACCAACTGTGATGACAGGGGATATCGTCTTACACACTCGGCATACACTGGTAGAGCTGTTAAATACCGGGAAACTACGGTCAGTTTCCAATTTGCGGCGAGCTCGATGGGAAGCAGTCCTACTGCCGATAGACCAGACAGTTAAGATAATTCGGGTTGCAGGGGGAAACCCCGTGGAAGGCATCCTGAGTGAGGGAAGCCCCCATCAGTGCTCAGAGACGATGGGGAACTAGACGAAACCCTCGTGCAGGACAAACCGCTGGAGGAAGCTCAGATGACACTGTACGTAGACGGGTAAAGGAAATATGTAGAGTGATCTCCCCGGACATGATTGGCGGTAGTAAATGATCAGTTGGAAAAAGAAATGTCGGGAAGGTTAGACGGAGGCTTGTCGGCACAAGTAGCCGAGATAGTAGCGTTTACAAAGACGCTAGAATTAGCAAGGGGAAAGACAGTAAACATCTACACGGATAGTTGATATGCATTCGGAGTGGTACACGATTATATGACAGCTTGGGGGAGCAGGGGGTTTGTGACAACTGGAGGGGATCACGTAAAACACCAGCAGCGAATAGAGGCCCTCTTGGAAGCCACAAATGCCCCAGCACAAGCTGCAGTAATAAAAATCAAAGCACACCAGAAGGGAACGTAGCTCGTGCACAGGTAGAGGAAATAGATATCAGTACATTGCATGTAGGCGCCCCAGAGGACGAAAGACAGGAATGGCACCGAGTAGGGGGTAGATCAAATGAAGAGGCAATATGATGAAATAATGGAAAGGTGATAGCCCCCGCGTGCATCAGACAGACACTTTTAGAACTACATCATGGAAAGAATATATGCAGATGGTTGGGCATAAAACAGAAATTCCACATCCCATAGCATCGTCAAAGTACTGGAATGGTAGAAAGAATGAATCGCACCTTAAAAACAGCGGTAGCCAAAGCATTGGGGGAAAAACAGCAACGGTGGGTGGATGTGCTACCCACAGTATTAATGAAACTAAGAGCCACCCCAAATCGAACCACGGGCCTATCACCATAATGACGGGGAGGGCAATGCAGCTCCCCCATGGTATAATGACTGGAGGACAAGATGTGGGTCCCCTGAAGGATAAACTCCGCAGATATGTCCTGGAAATGAGTAACCAATTAAAATAAATTAAACAGCAAACTAGGAAAAGACAGGAAGAAAGAGATAACGATTTGGAATTGATCGCATTTCCATATATCCCTCCAGCGGGGACCAAAGTAATGGCTAAGAATCTACCAGGAAAACTCCGGTTCGCCCCAAAAATGGTCGGGACCATATCAAATTTTAATTAGTGGGGATACGTGTGCTTGCATTAATATAAAGGGCATGGGACGATGGAAGCACTGGACACAGCTGAAAGCCTATGACCCTTCACCAATTTAAGAATGGCTACACCAGAACAAGTAGCTTTTGTAGAAAGTGAAGAATATGCTAGACAATATGACGAATGGGAATGGACGCTGACACAAACACTGGTTTGGATAATATGTATTATCTTGATAGGATATACCTTGGGATATATCCTGAAATATATATGGGAACGGTCCCGTCAACTCCAACCGGTCGAGCAGGAGGAGGGAATCCAAATGATTATGATCGAGGAACCAGCTTAATAACAATATTCCATTCACTCCCACAGGAAAATAGAATGTACAAGCAACAAAGTGGTTAGGTTGGCGATATAGCCTTTGGGACATTGTTAACATAAAGTGATAAGATGAATGTGTTACACGATATCATGTGCAGTTTGCTTGTTTGTGTAAACATAATATGTAGCCTCGGGAGGACTCAGGCTAGAGTACCCCCACGGGCCAAAAGAGAGTTACGGGTAAATTGGCAAGGGAAACCATTAACATAGTCCTTGACTATGTGTTGGCAGAAAAAGGAGGAACCTGTGCCCTAATAGGTACAGAATGCTTGTACCTACATCCCAGACAGCTCAGAAGAAATAACTAACTTGGCAGAACACATACAGGGAAAAGTTAAAAAGTTAAAACAACCTCCGGCATCCACCCTTTGGGGCTGGACAACTGGATGGTTGGGATCACTCGCGACATCAGTAGTACAAGGATTGATTTTGTTCTTTGTTATAATATTAGTGATGTATGGTCTGGTTTTATTGTTGAAATGTTGCTGCGCCCAAATGGCAAAATATGTCGTTCCAGCAGCACCAGTGGGGCAGGTGTATCGTAACATAAAAGAGAGATCTCTGTTTATCTAAGAAAGGAAAATGCTTACGTGCGGGTAACCTTTGTATTAATGTATGTGTTAAACTTTAGAGATAGAGTAGAATAGGGACAAACCATTGGTTGTTGCATATGACACAAGAAGAATCAGACAAACAGATGAAGAAGGGAACATCTTTAAACTACAAGGAATACGTCTACACACGGAAGAAATGGATCATCAATATTTTAAAGAGAAGGACATGTTCATAACAAGTCAGGCTGAAGACGGAGGATAGAGGAAAAAAACCGGAAGAGGAGTGGAAGAACCTAACCTAAATGGTACGAATAGCTCAAGAGTCATGATGTGACTGGACTGTGCAGCTCAACCTCTTCCGGGGTGTCTTTCTCTCTCGTTCTCCCGAGCGCGTTCTCATTTACATTGGACTGTGAAACAATAACATCGTCAAAGATCTCGTCAACAGAGCATAAGAAACTGTGTGCCGCCGTTATAACCATGGTATGATGGTCCCCAGGACAAATCAAGCTTTGGCCAGGGACCAATAGGAGGGACAGTAAGAGTTGAAAAATGTAATTGTAATAATGTAAGGGCAAATCAGTTGTAATGTTTAAGATTAGTTAAACTGCTTAAAGAACTATAGTAAAGGTCAAAGTGTCTCCCGAAGGCATGGAGACAGGGGTATAA
The DNA here is from genome assembly GCA_030390025.1 of Squalus acanthias. NCBI lineage: Eukaryota > Metazoa > Chordata > Chondrichthyes > Squaliformes > Squalidae > Squalus > Squalus acanthias. The sequence continues at coordinate 199,508 of JASTWF010000176.1, forward strand.
TTAGATAAAGACCAACTTGCTTAGGCTGCAGTATAGATATTTGTAAGAATGAAACCTCACAGCGCAGATGCCCAACAAAAAGCAGAAGTAAAGGATAAGTTTCGCTAACATTGTAAAATTCTAAACAAGTTGTTTTTAGAGACCATACGAGTCGCTTATGATGTAATGAATGTGCTGAGTTTTGTATTTTATGGCTTTTGGAAGTGTATAAAGAAGCGTGGCTGCCATTGTTAGATTGAGAAGCAGGTCATGATTACATGTCATATATAATTCAGGTTACCATTGCATAAATATGATGATAACAGATTTATACATTTAATTCATACACACGATTATAACCTCATTACAGATGATTGGTCTGGAGGCAGTTATACAATGGTGTTCCCCAGAGGTCGGTAAGAGGACCACTGCTTTTCTTGATATATATTAATGACTTGAACTTGGGTAAAATTGAGAGGTCGCACAACACCAGGTTATAGTCCAACAGTTTTATTTGAAATCACAAGCTTTCGGAGCTATCGATTGCTCCTTCCTCAGGTGAAGTAAATTAGATACAGAATCGCCAAAGCATATATAGATAGAAAACAAAGCATGTGTACCTTACAATTGCAGACCACTAAATTAAATCATCCTGACTATCTGCCGAGGTGTGATAAAGTTAATTAAGTCAGCCAGGAAGGTACCACATCAAAGACATAGCAAGATACAACTGAGACAATGAGGTGTAGTCGCAGGGGTTCTAACGTGTCAAAAGCTGCCGTCTGTATGTAAAACGAAAAGCTTTAAAATTTTTACTTTTTTACTGGGAATCACATCTGTGAACAAGCTAACGACGACTCGAGTCCGGATCACGTCATGTATCGTGACATAAACCCAAGATCCCGATTGAGACCATCTTCATGAGCATCTCCGCATCAGAACTTGGGTATACAGGGAACAATTTCAAAATTTGCAGCTGACACAAAACTTTCAAGTATAGTGAACAATGAGGAGGATAGAGACTTGTAGAAGACATAGACAGGCTGGTGAAATGGGCGGGAACGTGGCAGTTGAAATTTTACGCAGAAAAGTGCAAAGTGTTACATTTTGTTAGGAAGAACGAGGAGAGGCAATATAAACTAAAGGGTACAATTCTAAAGTGGGTGCATGAATAGAGAGTCCTGAGGGTATATGTGCTCAAATAGTTGAAGCTGTCAGGGCAGGTTGAGAAAGCAGTTAAAGAAACATACGGAATCCTGGGCTTCATAAATAGAGGCATAGAGTACAATAGCAAGGAAGTTATAATGAACCTTTATAAAACACTTGTTCAGCATGAACTTGAGTATTTGTCCAATTCTGGGCGCCGCACTTCAGCAAGATTGTGAAGGCCTTAGAGATGTTGCAGAAAATAATTCCGAGAATGATCTAGTGACGAGGGACTTCAGTTACGTGGATAGACTAGAAACACTGGGTTTGTTCTCCTTACAGCAGAGAAGGTTGAAAGGAGATTTGACAGATATATTCAAAATTATGAGGTGTCGAGACAGAGTAGATAGAGATAAACTGTTCCCATTGGCTTAAGGGTCGAGAACCAGAAGACACAGATTTAAGGTGATTGGCAAAAGAAACAAAAGCGACATGAGAAATAACTTTTTTATGCAGCGAGTGGTTAGGATATGGAATGCACTGCCTGAAAGGCTGGTGGAGACAGACTCAATCGAGGCTTTCAAAATGGAATTGGATAAGTACCTGAAGGAAAACAATTGCAGGGCTACGATGAAAGGACGGGCGAGTTGAACTAGCTGAAGTGCGCTTGCAGATAGCCAGCACGGGCTCGACGGGCCGATTGGCCTCCTTCCGTGCTGTAACCATTCTATGATTCTATGATTATAGATATGTATTATTATAAGATATTAAATCAATATTCTAAAATCCAATTAATGCAAGATTTTCTTGCACCATGACTTTACAGATTGTGGTGGTATACAATTTTGTTGCAACTGATGGCCCACAGTGCCTCGTAGAGGCTAAGGTTTGAGCTGCAAAATCTGTTCTGAATCATTTAGGAAGGTGGTAGTGCCACACAATACATTGGAGGTTGTTCGCAGTGTATAGACGGCACTTCGTCTCGACAAGAACTGTGCGGTGGTCTCTCCTAAATATACTGCCATGAACAGATGCCTGTAGACAGGTAGATTGTTGAGGACAAGGTCAAGTAGGTTTTCCCTCGTGTTATTTCTCTCACCACCGGCCCCAAGCTCAGTCTGGCAGCTATGTACTTCTGGAGTCGGCCAACTCGGTCAGTGCTGGTGCTACTGAGACAGTTTTGGTTTTGGACAATTAAGTCCGCCTTCCTGAGAACACTCTGTGCCATTGCTACCCTCAGTGCTTCTTCCAAGTGGTATTCAACATGAAAGAGTACTGATTCATCACTGACGGAGGCCGGTTAGGTGGCAATCTGCATGAGGATTCCTTTCCCATATTTGACCTGATGGCAAGAGAATTCATGAGGTCCGATGTCAATGTTGAATACTCCCAGTACAACACCTTCACGACTGTATACCACTGTGCTGGCACCTCTTGGCGGTTTGTCCTGCTGGTGGGACAGCACCTACCCACAGATAGTGATGGCGGAACCTTGGACGTTGGCTGCCGGACTGTGCTTTTGACAGGTGGTGAGAGAACAATCACGAGGGTAAAATCTACTTGACCTCGTCCTCACCATTTACCTGTTGCAGATGCATCTGACCATGACAGCATTGGTAGCAGTGACCAGCGCACAGTCCAAACTGGATTTGGAATCCCGTGCTGAATGGGATAGATTCAGAAAAGATCAAGCAGCTCAAAGCTGGGCTCCGTGAGGCGCGTGGGCCATCAGCAGCAGCAGCATTGTATTCCACCTGAATCTGTAAACACATGGTGCGGCATAATACTCATTCTGCTGTTACCATCAAGCCAGGGGACCAACCCTGGTTCAATGAAGAGTGCAGAAGAGTATGCCAGGAGCAGCACCAGGCGTATTTTAAAAATAAGCTTCCAACCTGGGGAAGCTGAAGCACAGGTCAACATGCATATTAAACAACGGAGGCACATTGCTATAGACAGAGCTCCACGATCCCACACCTAACGCATCAGATAAAGTTCTGCAGTCCTGCCACATCCAGTCGTTAATGGTGGTGAATAATTAAACAAATAATAGGAGGAGGAGGGTCAATTAATATCCCCATTCTTAATGATGACGACGGAGCCAAGCATGGGAGTGCAAAAAACGATGCAGAAGCGTTCGCAACCATCTTCAGCCGGTATTGCCGAGTGTATGATCCATCTCGGCCCGCTCCTGAGGTCGCTACCATCACAATGTCATTTTCAGTCTATTCGATTCACACCCACGTAACGTCAAGAAACGACTGAGCGCGCTGGATACGGCAAAGGCTGTGGCCCGACACCATCACGGCTGTGGTGCTGCAGATTTCTGCTCCAGATCCAGCTGCACTTCTAGCCATGCTGTTTCAGTGCAACTATAACACTGGCATCTACCGACATAGTGAACAATTACTCCGGAATGTCCTGTCCACAAAAAGCAGGACAAATCAAATTCGGCCATTTACCGTCTCATCACCTTACTCTCAATTATCAACAAAGTGATGGAAGGTGTCGTCGTCATTTCTATCAAGCATCCCCGGCTGATCAATAACTGGCTAACCGATGTTCAGTTTTGTTCAGCCAGGATCACATGGCTCCAGATCTCATTACAGCTTTGGCCAAAAATGAACAAAGAATCAGAATTCCAGAGGTGAGGGAACAGTGATTGCCGCGGACATCAACAAGTATTTGACCGAGTGTGACATCCAGCAGCCCTGGTAAAATTGATGTAAATGGGGTTCAGGTGGAAAGGACTTCACTGGCTGGAGTCATACCGAGCAAAAAGGAAGATTGTTGCAGGTCAGTCATATCAGCCCCAGAACTTCGCTGAAGGATTTCCTCAGGGCAGTGTCCGAGACCCAAACATCTTCAGCAGCTTCATCATTGAAGTCCGGCCATCATAAGAACAGAAAAGTCAGGATGTTCGTTGCTGATTGCAGAGTGTTCCGTTCTATTCGCAGTTACTGGGACAATGAAGCCCACATGCAGCGAGACCAGGTCAACTTGCAGGCTTGGGCTGAAACCATTGCTGACAACATGTGCCGGGAAATGACAACCTCCATAAAGAGAGAGTGCAAACACCTCCCCTTGACATTCAACGACATTACCATCATCGAAACTCCCACCACAGACATCGTAGGGGACACCAATGACCAGAATCCTAACAGTATGAGCCACACAAATAATGTGGCTGCAAGACCAGATCAGAGATCGGGTATTCTGCGGCGAGTATCCCATCTGCTGACTCCCCAGGTCCTTTCTCCCATCTACAAGGCACAATTCAAGAGTGTGATGGAATACTCGACACTTGCCTGGATGAGTGCAGCTCCAACAACACTCAAGAAGCTAAACACCATCCAGGACAAAGCAGCCCGCTTGATTGGCACCGATCCACCACTTGAACCATTCACTCCGTCCACCACCGGTGCATTGTGACTGCAGTATGTACCATCTACAAGATGTAATGCAGCAACTCGCCAAGTTTCTTTGAAAGCACCTCCCAAACATGCAACCTTTGCCGCCTGGAACAACAAGGGCAGCAGGCGCATTGGGAAGACCCTCCAAGTTACACACCATCCAGAATTCGAAATATATCACCGTTCCTTCGTCGTCGTTCAGTCAAAATCCTGGAAATCCCTCCCCAACAGCACTGTGGGAGGACCTTCAACAAATGGACTGCAGTGGTTTAAGAAGGCGGCTCACCACCAATTCTCAAGGGCAAGAAGGGATGGGCAATAAAGGCTGGCCTTGACAGCGATAACAACAACATGCCATGAACAGATAAAAAAACATGTCAACAGCAGTAATGTTGGAGAGGAGTTACCACCCATTAACGTGGAGTATTGTTACCAGCAGTAACTTTTGGGAACAGTCACTACCAGCAATATTAGAGACGGATCACCACGAATAATGTTAGATTAGGGTCACCTACAGTAATATTAGAGCTATGTGAGCATCAGTAATATGGTCGTAGAGTCAACAGAAGTAATGTAACAGTAGGATCAAAGCCATTAATGTTAGAGTAGGGTCACCCCCAGTCATGTAAAAGTAGGGTCACCACCAGTAATGTTTGAGTAGTGTCACCCCCAGTCATGTTAGTGTCCAGGCACGCGCAGTAATGTTAGAATAGGGTCAACATCAGTTTATTAGAAATGGGGCAACACCAGGAATGTTAGAGCAGGTTCACCACCAGTAATGTAAGAGTAGAGTGAACACCAATAAGGATGGAGTAGAATCACCACCAGTAAAGTTATCGTGGAGCCACCACCAGTAATGTTAGCGTAGAGTCACCACCAGTAATGGTAGAGTAGAATCACCACCAGTAATGTTAGTGTAGGGTCACCATCACTCACGTTAGAGTAGGGTCAACAGCAGTAATGTTAGAGTAGGGTCCCCACCAGTGTAGTTAGAGTAGAGTTAACACCAGTAATGTTAGTGTAGGGTCACCACCAATAATGTTAGAGTAGTGTCACCACCAATAATGTTAGAGTAGGGTCAGCACCAGGAATTATAGAGCAGAATCACCACCAGTAATGTTAGAGCAGGGTCACCACCAGTAATGTTAGAGTAGCGTCACCACCAGTAATGTTTGAGTAGAGTCACCACCAGTAATGTTAGAGTAGGGTCACCATCAGTAATGTTAGAGTAGAGTCACCACCAGGAATGTTAGAGTAGGGTCACCACCATTAATGTTAGAGTAGGGTCACCACCAATAATGTTAGAGTAGGGTCAGCACCAGGAATTATAGAGCAGAATCACCACCAGTAATGTTAGAGCAGGGTCACCACCAGTAATGTTAGAGTAGGGTCACCACCAGTAATGTTTGAGTAGTGTCACCACCATTAATGTTAGAGTAGGGTCACCACCAGTAATGTTAGAGTAGGGTCACCACCAGTAATGTTTGAGTAGAGACAACACCAGTAATGTTAGAGTAGGGTCACCACCAGTAATGTTAGAGTAGGGTCACCACCAGTAATGTTTGAGTAGAGACACCACCAGTAATGTTAGAGTAGGGTCACCACCAGTAATGTTAGAGTAGGGTCACCACCAGTAATGTTAGAGTAGTGTCACCACCAGTAATGTTAGAGTAGGGTCACCACCAGTAATGTTTGAGTAGAGTCACCACCAGTAATGTTAGAGTAGAGTCAGCACCAGTAATGTTAGAGTAGGGTCACCACCAGTAATGTTAGTGTAGGGTCACCACCAGTAATGTTAGAGGAGCGTCACCACCAGTAATGTTAGAGTAGCGTCACCACCAGTAATGTTAGAGCCGATTCAAATTATTCATCATCACAGTACAAAACACATTTTAATTATGCAATGGATGAGTGACGATTTCACCAAATTAAGATGAGGCTCCAAGAAATCAACGCAGTGTCCGGGGGAATGTTTGCTTTATCCTTCAGGGTTTACTGGACACGCGCAGAGTCCATTTCCTCTGGGGTTACTTTCCGTTCATTGATTGTAAAGGACGGAGTTCCAGGGACTGAGCTGTTCAATTTCCCCATTGGCGCCCCGGGCGCACTGAAGTTGACATTCGCTCCTTGTTTGTTAAGTGACTGTAACTAACGCCAATTATTGTGCAACCTGATTATTTCACCGGGCCACCGATTGTCCTATAAAGGGAGAGCATTTACGGATCTCAGAAACACTCTACTCGGAATCGTAAAGCAGCGCAGAATTCACACAAATCTTCAAAACAATGGCACGGCCAATAATTCTACAGATACGGGACATTTACTACCATATCCTCGCAGCATTTGGCATTCCCGGTAAGTCAATGTATCCTGTTGCCTAATACCTGTTGACTATCTCAGTGTTAATGTAAGAGATTCCGAGAATGTCCACATTGTAGAGTCATTTATTCACCGGGATCTGTCGGTGAAAATCAGCGGCAATCCTAGTTGTCCGCGCGACCGCTGAGGCGCTGTTCTGGTCGCTAGATCGCGGGCACCGGGAGCTCAATGTTCCTCCGTATACTGAGGGAGGGCGAGGCTGATTCCCCGGCCTCTCCAACAACACATAGCTCTCTAAAGAATGTGCTGCTCAGTGCCCATAGCAATCACGTAATCTGTGCCGTTGTTCCCTTTCTACATTAAGTAGATAATGACTCGGACTGCAGAAACCTCCACCCAACAGGGGATTTTGAAAGGTATTTTACGAAATAATTTCCACTCAGGAAGGTGCTCCCCTCCTTTCGGCAGCGTTTGAGTATAATTTGAAAGTTGTTTTTTTATCGGAGTTGAATGTTTTATTTGAATTATGTCTTTCCATTAATTGTTGTGGAATTATATTTAATACTTGATTGAAGTTTGCTGGACGGACGGCGGATTTTCAGTCCCTCGATATTGAATGTTCAGTGATTTCATTACTTTAAGTAAAGTGTCTTCACCATCGCCTATATTAATGAAAAAATGCGTGCGCATAACGCTGAATGTGGACACATCCGAACATTTCCCCACAATAATCTGTGAGATTTATCTGAGTGTTCCCGTTACTGACCAGTTGTCCCTCTTTCTCACAGCGAACCTACTGACAATCGTGATTCTCTCCAGAGGAAACTGCGGCCTTTCCAAATGTATCTCTGTCTACATGGTGGCTATGGCAACAGCAGATCTACTGGTCATGATCATCAATATATTAGTGAATCGCATTTTACGTTATCACTTTCCACATTCCTTCCTGTCGTTAACTGCCGTTTGTAAGATCATTATATACCTGCAATGTGTCGCCCTGTATTTGTCGGTGTGGTTTACAGTATCGTTCACATTTGACCGATTTGTAGCTATATGTTGTCAGAAGTTTAAAACAAAGTATTGCACAGTGAGAACTGCGGCCGCGGTTATAACAACGGTCACTGTCCTGATCTGTTTACAAAGCCTCCTCTTTTGGTTTACATTTGAACCTGAGCGAATCATTAACAATGTTCACTGGGGTTGCCGCCCCAGAGTTCAGTTTTCTTCATCGCCTGTAGGAGTGGCGTTTTCCTGGTTACGTAGCATTTGTTTTTCTTGGCTTAGTTTTGCTTTGATATTACTGTTTAATTGTTTGACAGCCAGACGTATTTTAATGGCAAGTCGAGCCCGCAGGGGACTCCGGGGTCACAGCAGTGAGAATCAGAGCGATCCAGAGATGAAAAACCGAAGGAATTCCATCATTTTACTGTGCACTCTATCGGCCAGTTTCATACTATTGTGGCTGACAAGTATGGTTACTAATTTAACTACCAGACTGACAAGCACCGTGCATTACCGAGGCGATTATGCCGCCCCTGCCTATATTGCCACTGAAACCGGATATATGCTCATGTATTTGAGTTCCTGTACAAACACATGTATTTATGCAGCTACTCAAACTAAATTCAGGGAAGAGCTGAAGCAGGCGATGAAAACACCCTGGACATTTATTTGCAAATAAATGAAAACATAAAACAGGGATTCCGGTCCAAACTGGAGTCCAATTACTAAGCTTTGCTGTTGTGAAAATAAAAAGGTATCAGAAAACCTATCTCCCACTTTGTGCCGTGTGTTTGATGTCTGCTGCTTTCCCCTGGTGAACATAATCGATTTCCGTAAAACAGCGCCCTTCCCGCTCAAGTTCCAAAGAGAATAGTCATGATTGAGCTTCAGCAGTGGAGTAGAACATGTATGCGTCAGCGTTAACTGCCTCACACCGCAGGGACTGGAATGAGACGCCCCAGTTTAATTAATAGTTAAAGTTTCCTTTAGTGCGGAAACAATGAGTTACAATGGTGGTTATCTGTAATTCTGTAATCTCGGTGTGAATGTTGCAGGCGCTGGTCTCCCCATCAGACTCCGCCCCTCATTGTCTCCTGGACCAATAGAACGGGGCCTGTCTCCTGATCAGTGTCTGATGATGGAGACAACAGGAACTTGTCTCGTCAATGTGACATTAGACATCTTTGGTCACAGATGTTTACTTAAATCCCATACTGGTCATCAAATTTTGTAGAATTGATGACAGGAGAACAGATAATTTTACCCAACCAGTCCGTGTCCGCGTTTACACTGCACCCGAGAAAATAGTTCCATTCACTTTACCCGCCTTATCTCAGCATCCCATCAACCTATTTTTATTCATTGTTATATCGAATCCACAGCCTTACAACTCTCCATGAGGGTTATCCTACTCTCAGTTCTAAATCTCTTCCATTTATCCTTTTATCTATGGCAGTTAATTCTTGATCCTCAACTAATGGAAGCTGTCTCATTCTATCTATGCTGTCACGTCGCTTCTTAACGTAAGCCACCTTGGCACGACTCGCCAAAAGATATAAGTCTGGAATCAATGCACAATCTCGTGAAAGTCAAGACATTTTGGTTAAGATGGTTAATTGATAGCTTTCCGTTGGAGACGGTTGTGTCCTTGCTTAAACTGAATAATGAGAAGAATGTAGTTGATAGCTTGAAATCTAACACCTACAGAATCCGCCCTCCCCCCCCCCCCCGCCCCCGGATTGACAGAAAGGGCAGGAATGGTTTGTGTTGGATGTATTGCGCTGCATGATCTTGGATTATCGCTGTGTGTGCAGAAGTGACGTGTTGTGCAAGAAGCAACTAGCCTGCGATATGCATGATGAAGATGCTTTGGCGAACAGGTCCAAGTCACGGTCAATCATGCTGAAAAGAACCCTAATTGAAAAGGTTAATGTGGCTCTGGAGAGTTTAATGTGTAAAACCAAGGGGTAGAGATCTGCACAAAAGAATAGACCGCGATAGATATACGTTGCTGATGAGATATAGTTTAATGCTGACCTTAAATACTCTAATGCTACGACAGAGGGCACTGTACGGGAAGGGGTAATCAGACGGTCCTGAGGTTTGATAATGTTATACTGTATTGGTTATCTTAATATTGTAGTAATGTTAACCTTTAGCCTTTGCCTGTTAAGCAGTCAATTTAAAGAAGCACTGAGCTGATGAGCGAGGGATCACCCTGCAGCAATGGTCAGATTCAGGATTCAGTAGAAGAAATGTAATTAAAGACATGTCATTGTAAACTGATTCATACATTTCAGAGAACTTTAATCATTTGATAACAGTGTTGGAAATCTGTTAATTATGTAAAGATAAACATCTGGACTGCCATCATCATTTTTTTTATTCGTTCATGGGATGTGGAAGGCGCTGGCAAGGCCAGCATTTATTGCCCATCCCTAATTGCCCTTGAGAAGGTGCTGGTGAGCCGCCCTCTTGAACCGCTGCTGTCTGTGTGGTGAAGGTATTCCTACAGTGCTGTTAGGGAGGGAGTTCCAGGATTTTGACTCGGCGATGATGAAGGAGCGGCGATATACTTCCAAGTCAGGATGGTGTGAGACTTGGAGGGGATCCTGGAGGTGGTGGTGTTTCCCTGCGCCTGCTGGGCTTGTCCTTGTAGGTGGAAAAGTTTGCGGGTTTGTGAGGTTCTGCCGAAGGAGCCTTGGTGAGTTAATTGGTACAAATGGTGCAGAAATAAAGACAGATTTATAATTAAAGTATTCATTTGGTCGAATTGCAATTAAAGGAAAAAGATTGAAGTTACTGGTAATATAACGAAGTAAGGTAATTATATGTGTCAGCCCAAAGGAAAACGTCCTCTTTAAGTAAAGGAAACTGTCATTTATGATAAAAAGATGAGTCCATTAAATTTTCGTTATATGGAGTTGTATTTTCACTTCTATGTGATTAGATAATGCAAAATTGTGAGAATTGATACGAAGAGACAGTGGAAATGTGACAGTTGGATTAAGCATTCGCAATGATCCAAGATATTGAGTTCAGAACTACAACACGTTTGAATCCCCAACCAACAATCAGCAGCTGTGATTGTAGTTAGCACCTTTAATTGTATGTTTAAGTACTATTGCATATACTGTCTGCTAAAAATACCTATGCCAGCTCACTTCAATGTTTAGGAACCTGATTGAAAACCGTTCGCTAACAACAGCTTCAGTACTTTGTGAATGCGCTTCATTTATTAATTGTGATTAAGTGCCCTCTTTAGCCGTTACTTTTCAAAGTTCCACTTGATCCTGAGCTTCTGTAAAAGCCAAACTCCACTTGGTTTCAAGTCTTCCTGGAGCCCAGGCTTTGCCAATCCGGCTGCCATCCAGCTTCTGGGGCAGTGATTATGAGTTTGGAGTAATTCTGTGTAACAGACACATTCTTGTTTAACTGGAGTCAGACGACCAACAGTACTTAAGGCACCAGTCAGGTTTCATGCAGAGATTTTCACTCCATCAGACTCAGATGCGATGCATCTGCACCCAGCTACAATCGTGAGAAGTCGATATGTAATCAACCACATCATCCAAAATCAAGAAGTAAAATAGGAAGCAAAGTTAACCATTACATTACCGTGTCAAATTCCATCCCATATTTTTGTGATTTTCGCCCTTGTTTCTAATTAAACAGCCATTACTTAAAAATCTCTCTTCACTAACCTTTTCCAATTCTGTCGAAGGGTTCGATCCGAAACGTTGACTCTGTTTCTCTCACCTCGATGCGGCCTGACCTGCTGAGTGTTTCCAGCATTTGCTGTTGTTATTTCAGATTTCCAGCATCCGCTCTATTCTACTATTCTTGTTGAACAGTTGTTGTTTTCTCCTGGCATTCCTGAGCCCTCCATTTGTTATTAAGCGGTTAACATATTTATATGGTCCGACTTCTAAATAAATATTTTATGTATCCCCCTGGTCCCCATTGAAAATTAAACAGCTACAGCATTCCCCATAACTCTCCTGTCCTCTATGTCTAATTAAAATGTTAACATGTTCCCCTTACTTCCCCTGTCCTCTATCTCTAATTACACAGTCACTGTGTTCCCCTAAATTACCCTGTCCGCTATCTCTAATTACACAGTTACTGTGTTCCACTAAATGACCCTATCCTCTCTCTCTAATTACACAATTACTGTGTTCCCCTAAATTACCCTGTCCTTTATCTCTAATTACACAGTTACTGTGTTCCCCTAAATTACCCTGTCATTTATCTCTAATTACACATTTACTGTGTTACCCTAAATTACCCTGTCCTCTATCTCTAATTACACATTTACTGTGTTCCCCTAAATTACCCTGTCCTTTATCTCTAATTACAGAGTTACTGTGTGCCCCTATAGATCCCGTTATTCTACTGATAATTAAACAATTGTTGTATTCTCCTAAAGTCTCCTTTATTCTATTTTTAACTAAAGAGTTTCTGCCTTCCCCTAAATTTACCTGTCCTGTAATTTAATTAATCATTTATTGTGTTCCCGTGAAATCCCCGATTACCCGTCGTGGACGGTCCAAGATCATGTTGTCACCGAAAACCACCTCCTTCTGCCTTAACCCCATTCCCACTAAACAGCTGACCATCCAGTTTCTCTTCCTAGCCCCATGCTATTTGATATTGTGAACGGTTCCCTCTGCTCTGGTACTGTCCCCCTCCCTTTCACATATGCTTGCATCACTCCCTCCTGATAAATCCACCCGTGATCCCCGTTGACTTTTTCAATATACCGCCCCATCTCCAACATCATATTCCTGTCCAAATCTACTGGAACTTATTGTCGCCTCACAAATTCCTGTCCATCTTTCCCACAATTCCCTGTTTGAATCTCTCCAATCAAGTTTCTGCCTTATCACAGCATTGAAACGGCCCTTATCGAAGTCACAAATTATATCATCTGTGTCTGTGACCATCGTGCATATCCCTCTTCATTCTTCCCGTCTTTGACACGGATGACAACACCATACTTCTCCACGCCTCTCCTCCATTTTACAGCTGTGTGGAACAGCCCTCGCCTGGTTCCACTCTTACCTATGCAGCCCGAGCCAGAGAATTTCCTGCAATGGCTTATCTTCGCGCTTTCTCACCGTTACCTCTAACCCCAAAGGTTATACTCTTTGATCCTTCTATTTCGCATCTACATACTGCTACTTGACGACATCAGCCGAAAACGCAACATCAGATTTCACGTGTATGCTGAAGACATGCAACTCTACCTGACCACCAACTCTCTTAACTCCCCCACTGCCTCTGTGTTGTCAAATAGCTTGTCTGCACTGAATTCAAAAATGAGCCAAAATTTCCTCCTGTGCACCCTCCACTTTCTTCTCCCCACCATTGGCAGCCGTGCCTTTAGTTGTATAGGCTCTAAACACTGGAATGCCTTCCCTAAAACTCTGCATTTCTCCTTTCCTTTAAGTCTCTCCTTAAAACCTACCTCTGATCATGCTTTTGGTCACCTGTCCACGTGTCTCCTGCTTTGGCTCCTTAGCCCTTTGTGTCTGATTACGCTCAATTGAAGCGCCTTGGAGAGTTTTATTAATTTAATTGCGGTATATAAATGAACGTTGTTGTAATAAGAAGTCCATGCTGGCACGTCTCCTCAGCCAGATGCTTCTGGCTGGTTTGGGCCATTTATAATGAAAATGTTGGGGGGGGGGGGGGGACGGGGTGACGTTGGGCTGCAGTGATCAATCTATTATAATGAACAGAGCGTCTTAGTCAGGTTTCTGTTCAATGGTGAACCCCAGCATATTGAAGGTGGGATATTCAGTGATGGTAATGCCGTTGAATGTCAAGGGGCGGTGGTTAAACTCTCTCTTGTTGGAGATAATCATTGCCTGTCACTTGTGTGGCGCGAAAGTTTCTTTCCACTTATCAAGCCAAGCCTGAATGTCCTCCAGGTCTTGCATGCAGGCATGGACTGCTTCATTATCTGAGGAGTTATGAATGGAACTGTAAACTGTGTAATCATCAGCGAACATCCCCAATTCTGGCCTTATGATGGAGGGAAGGTCATTGCTGAAGCAGCTGACGATTGTTGGGCCTAGGACATTAAGCTGAGGATCACCTGCAGCGATGTCATGGGGTTGTGATGATTGACGTCCAACCACTACAGTCATCTTCATTTGTGCTGGGTATGACTCCAGCCAGTGGAGCCTTTACCCCCTGATTCCCATTGACTTCAGTTTTACTAGGGCTCCTTGGTGCCACACTCGGTCAAATGCTGCCTTGATGACACGGGCAGTCACTCTCACCTCTCCTCTGTAATTCAGCTCTTTTGTCCGTGTTTGGACCAAGGCTGTAATGAGGTCGGCAGCCAAGTGGTCCTGCCGGAACCCAAACTGAGCATTGGTGAGCAGGTTATTGGTGAGTAAGCGCTGCTTGATAGCATTGTCGATGACAACTTCCATCACTCTGCTGACCATTGACTGTAGACGGATCGGGCAGTAATTGCCCGGCTTGGATTTGTCCTGCTTTTTGTGGACAGGACATACTTGGGCACTTTTCCACATTGTCGAATAGATGCCAGTGTTGCAGCTGTACTGATGCCAGTGTTGTAGCTGTACTGGAACAGCTTTGCTAGAGGCACAGCTAGTTCTGCAGCACAAGTCTTCAGCACGACAGCCGGGATGTTGTCGGGTACCAGAGCATTTGCTGTATCCAGTGGCCGAGCCGTTTAGTGATAGCACGTGGAGTGAATCGAATTTGCAGAAGACTGGCTTCTGTGACGGTGGGGAACCTAAAGAGGCTGCCGATATGGATCATCTACTCGACTGTTCTGGCTGAAGATGGTTGCAAACGCATCAGCCTTGTCTTTTGTGCTCATGTGCTGGGCTCTGCCATTATTGAGAATGGGGATAATAATGGAGCCTCCTCCACCTGTTAGTTGTTTACTGGTCCACCACCATTCACAACTGGATGTGGCAGGACTGCAGAGCTTTGATCTGATTCGTTGATTGTGGGATCGCTTAGCTCTGATTATAGCATGCTGCTTCCACTGTTTAGCCTGCGTGTACCTGTGTTGTAGCTTCCCCAGTTTGGCATCCCATTTTTAGGTATGCCTGGTGTTTCTCCTCGCATACTCTTCTGCACTCCTTATTGAACCAGGTTTGGTACCCTGGCTCGAAGGTAATGCGAAATTGAGGGATATGCCGGGCCATGAGGTTACAGAAAGTGCTCATGGCCGACAGCGCCTCATGGATGCCCAGTTTTGTATTGCTAGATCTGTTCTGTATTTTCCATTTAGCACGGTGGAAGTGCCACACAACACGATGGAGGGTGTCTTCAGTGTGAAGACGGGACTTCATCTCCGCAATAACTTTGCGGTGGTCACTGCTACCAAGGGCAGCTGCATTTGCGACCAGGTAAATTGGTCAGAACGAGGTCAAGTAGGTTTTCCCTCGTACTGTTTCTCTCACCACCTGCCCCAAGTCCAGTCTGGCAGCTATGTCCTTCTGGAGTCGGCCAACTCGGTCAGTAGTGGTGCTACTGAGCCAGTTTTGGCTTTGGACATTTAAGCTCGCCTCCCAGAGAACATTCTGTGCCATGGTACTCTCAGTGCTTCTTCCGAGTGGTTTTCAACATGAAAGAGTACCGATTCCTCACTGACAGAGGCCGGTGGTTGGTAATCAGCATGAGGTTTCCTTGCCCATGCATGACCTGATGGCATGAGACTTCATGAGGTCTGAAGTCAAAGTAGATTACTCCCAGTGCCGCAGCTTCACGACTGTATAGCACTGTGCTGACTCATCTTGGAGGTTTGTCCTGCTGGTGGGACAGCACATACCCAGAGATAGTGATGGAGAAGCCTTGCACATTGTCTGCCGGTCTGGGCTTTTGGCAGGTGGTGAGAGAACAATCACGAGGGAAAAAACTACTTGACTTCGGCAACATCATCTACCTGTTGCAGTTGCATCTGACCATGACAGCATTGGTAGCAGTGACCAGCGCACAGTCCTTGTGGAGATGGAATCCCGTGCTGAATGGGATAGATTCAGAAAAGAACTAGCAGCTCAAAGCCGGGCTCCGTTAGGCGCTGTGGGCTATCAGCATCAGAAGAATTGTATTCCACCTGAATCTGTAAACTCATGGTGCGGCATATCCCTCACTCTGCTGTTACCATCAGGCCAGGGGACCAACCCTGGTTCAATGAAGAGTGTAGTAGAACATGCCAGGAGCAGCACCAGGCGTATCTTAAAAATGAGCTTCCAACCTGAGGAAGCTGAAACACAGGGCAACATGCATGCTAAACAATGGAAGCACCATATTATAGACAGAGCTCAGCGATCCCACACCTAACGCAGCAGATAAAGTTCTGTAGTCCTGCCACATCCAGTCGTTAATGGCGGTGAATAATTAAACAAATAATAGGAGGAGGAGGCGCCATTAATATCCCCAACCTCAATGCCGACGGAGCCAAGCATGGGCGTGCAAAAGACAATGCTGAAGCGTTCGCAACCATCTTCATCCAGTATTACCGAGTGGATGATCCATCTCGGCCTGCTCTTGAGATCGCCACCATCACAATGTCAGTTTCAGCCAATTCGATTCACTCCACGTGACATCACAATACGTCTGAGCGCGCTGGATACGGCAAAGGCTGTGGCCCGATACCATCACGTCTGTGGTGCTGCAGATTTGTGATCCAGATCTAGCTGTTCTTCTAGCCACGCGGTTTCAGTACAACTACAACACTGGCATCGACCGATATAGTGAAAAATTAACCAAGAATGTCCTGTCGACAAAAAGCAGGACAAATCAAATTCGGCCAATTACCGCCTCATCACCTTACTCTCAATTATCAGCAAAGTGATGGAAGGTGTCGTCGTGATCGCTATCAAGCGTCCCTTGCTGATCAATAACCTGCTAACCGAAACTCAGTTTGGTCCCGCCACGATCACGTGGCTCCAGATCTCATTACAGCTTTGTCCAAACATGGACAAAGGATCAGAATTCCAGAGATGAGGAAATGTGATTGCCCCGGAAATCAAAAAGCATTTGACCGAATGTGGCATCCAGCAGCCCTGGTAAAATTGATGTAAATGGGGTTCAGGTGGAAAAGACTTCACTGGCTGGAGTCATACCTAGCAAAAAGGAAGATTAAGCAGGTCAGTCATATCAGTCTCAGAACATCGCTGAAGGATTTCCTCAGGGCAGTGTCCGAGACCCAACCATCTTCAGCAACTTCATCATTGAAGTTCCAGCCATCATAAGAACAGAAGAGTCAGGATGTTCGCTGCTGATTACAGAGTGTTCCGTTCTATTCGCAGTTCCTGCGATAATGAAGCCCAAATGCAGCGGGACCAGGACAACTTGCAGGCTTGGGTTAATAAATGGCAAGAAACATTGCTGACAGACATGTGTCAGGAAATGACAAACTCCAAAAAAAGAGAGTGTAAGCATCTCCCCTTGACATTCAACGGCATTACCTTTGTCGAAACTCCCACCACAAACATCGTAGGGGACCCCAATGACCAGAAACTTAACAGGACGAGCCATATAAATAATGTGGCTGCAAGAGCAGTTCAGAGATCGGGTATTCTGCGGCGAGTATCCCACCTCCTGACTCCCCAGATCATTTCTCCCATCTACAAGGCACAAGTCAGGAGTGTGCCACTTGCCTGGATGAGTGCAGCTCCAACAACACTCAAGAAGCTCAACACTATCCAGGACAAAGCAGCCCGCTTGATTGGCACCGATCCACCACTTTAACCATTCACTCCGTTCACCACCGGTGCATTGTGACTGCAGTATGTACCACCTACAAGATGTACTGCAGCAACTCGCCAAGTTTCTTCGACAGCACCTCCCAAACATGCAACCTCTGCCGCCTGGAAGGACAAGGGCAGCAGGCGCATTGGGAACACCACCACCTGCATGTTCCCCTCCAAGTTACATACTATACAGACTTGGAAATATATCGCCGTTCCTTCGTCGTCGTTCGGTCAAAATCTAGGAAATCCCTCCCTAACAGCACTGTGGGAGGACCTTCAACAAATGGAATGCAGCGGTTTCAGAAGGCGGCTCACCACCAACTTCTCAAGGGTAATTAGGGATGGGCAATAAAGGCTGGCCTTGACAGCGACACCAACATCCCGTGAACAAATAAAAAAAAGGCCAACAGCAGTAATGTTAGAGAGCAGTCAACAACCATTAGTTTGGAGCATTGTTACCAGCAGTAACATTTGGGAAGAGTCACTACCAGCAATATTAGAATCGGATCACCACGAATAATGTTAGATTAGGGTAACGTACAGTAATATTAGAGCCAAGTAAGCACCATTAATATGATGGTAGAGTCACCAGCCATAATGTAACAGTAGGGTGATAGCCATTAATTGTAGAGTAGGGTCACCACCAGTAATGTTAGAGTAAGGTCACACCCAGTCATGTTAGAGTAGGGTCACCAGCAGTAATGTTAAAGTAGGGTTACCAACAGTAATGTTAGAGTAGGGTCACCAGCAATAATGTTAGAATAGGGTAAGCACCAGTATTGGTAGAGTAGAGTCACCACCAGAAATGTTAGAATAGGGTGATCACCAGTACTGATAGAGTAGTACCTCCGCCAGTAATGTTAGAGCAGGGTCACCACGAGTAATGTTAGAGTACAGTGAACACCATTAATGTTAGAGTAGCATCACCACCAGTAAAGTTAGAGCAGGGTCAACACCAGTATATTAGAGTAGGTTCACCACCGGTGATGTTGGAGTACAGTCACCACCAGTAATGTTAGAGTAGGGTCACAACCAGTAATGTTAGAGTAGGGTCACCACCAGTTATGTTAGAGTAGGGTCACCACCAGTTATGTTAGAGTAGGGTCGGCACCAATAATGTTAGAGCAGTCTCACCGCCAGTAATGTTGGAGTAGAGTCCCCACCGGTAATGTTAGAGTAGGAACGGCACCAATAATGTTAGAGTAGTGCCACCACCAGTGTTGTTAGAGTAGGATCACTACAAATTATGTTAGAGTAGGGTCAGCGCAACTAATGTTAGATTAGTGCCACAACGAGTAATGTTTGAGGAGGGTCACCTCCAGTAATTTTAGAGTAGGGTCAACACCAGTAATGTTAGAGTAGGGTCAACACCAGTAATGTTAGAGGAACGTCACTACCAGAAATGTTAGAGTAGGTTCAGCACCAGTTATGGTAGAATAGGGTCACCACCAGAAATGTTAGTGTAGCGTTACCACCATTAATGTAAGAGTAGAATGACCACCAGTAATGTTAGAGTAGGGTCACCACCAGTAATGTTAAAGCAGGGTCAACATGAGTAAAATTCAAGTAGGTTCACCACCAGTGATGTTAGAGTAGAGTCACCACCAGTAATGTTAGAGGAGCGTCACTACCAGAAATGTTACAGTAGGATCAACATCAATATTGTTAGAGTAGGGTCACCACCAGTAATGTTAGAGTAGAGACACAGCCAGTAATGTTGGACTATTGCCACCGCCAGTAATGTTAGAGTAGGGTCACCACCAGTAATGTTAGATTAGGGTCACCACTAGTAATGTTAGAGTAGAGTCACAACCAATAATGGAGAGTAGAGTCACTACCATAAATGTTAGAAGAGAGTCACCACCAGTAATGTTAGAGTAGAGTCACCACCAGTAATGTTATAGTAGAGTCACCACCAGTAATGTTAGAGTGGAGTCACCACCAGTAATGTTAGAGTAGAGTCACCACCAGTAATGTTAGAGTAGAGTCACCACCAGTAATGTTAGAGTAGCGTCACTACCATTATCGTTAGAGTAGAGTCACCACCAGTAAAGGTAGAGTGGGGTCACCACCAGTAATGTTAGAGTAGAGTCACCACCAGTAATGTTAGAGTAGAGTCACCACCAGTAAAGTAAGAGCCGATTCAACATCATTCATCACCAAAGTACAAAACACATTTTAATTGTGCAATGCATGAGTGACGATTTCACCAAATTAAGATGAGGCTCCAAGAAATCAACGCAGTGTCCGGGAGAATGTTTGCTTTATCCTTCAGGGTTTACTGGACATGCGCAGAGTCCATTTCCTCTGCGATTACTTTCCGTTCATTGATTTTAATGGACAGAGTTTCATGGGCTGAGCTGTTCAATTTCATCAGTTGCGGCACGGGCGCACTGAAGTTGAAAATCGCACCTTGTTTGTTAAGTGACTGTAACTAACGCCAATTATTGTGTAACTGGATTATCTCACAGAGGCACTGATTGTTCTATAAAGGGGGAGCATTTACGGATCTCAGAAACACTCCAGTCGGAACCGTAAAGCTGCGCAGAATTCACACAAATCTTCAAAACAATGGTTCGGCCAATAATTCTACAGATACGGGACATTTACTACCATGTCCTCGCAGCATTTGGCATTCCCGGTAAGTCAATGTATCCTGTTGCCTAATACCCTTTTTACTATCTCAGTGTTAATGTAAGAGATTCCGAGAATGTCCACAATGTAGAGTTATTTATTCACCGGGATCAGTCGGTGAAAATCAGCGGCAATCCTAGTTGTCCACGCGACCACTGAGGCGCTTTTCTGGTCGCTAGAACTTCGGCACCGGGCGCTCAATGTTCCTCCCTATACTGAGGGAGGGCGAGGCTGATTCCCCGGCCTTTCCAACAACACATAGCTCACTAAAGAATGTGTTGCTCAGTGCCCATTGTAATCACGTAATTGAGCCGTTGTTCCCTGTCTACATTAAGTTGATAATTCCTCGGAATGCAGTCACCTCCACCCAACAGGGGATTTCGAAAGGTATTTTACGAAATAATTTACGCTTAGGAAGGTGCTCCCCACCTCTCGGCAGCGTTTGAGTATAATTTGAACGTTTTTTTAACGGAGTTGAATATTTTATTTGAATTATATCTTTTAATTAATTGCTGTGGAATTATATTTAATACTTGACTGAAGTTTGCTGGACGGACGGCGGATCTTCAGTCCCTCTACATTGAATGTTCAATGATTTCATTATTTTAAATAAAATGTCTTCACCCTCGCCTTTATTAATGATAAAAATCCGTGCGCATAACGCTAAGTAGGGACACTTCCGAACATTTCCCCACAATCATCTGTGAGATTTATCTGAATGACTCCGTTACTGACCTCTTCTCCCTCCTTCTCACAGCGAACCTACTGACAATCGTGATTCTCTCCAGAGGAAACTGCGGCCTTTCCAAATGTATCTCTGTCTACATGGTGGCTATGGCAACAGCAGATCTATTGGTCATGATCATCAATATATTAGTGAACCACATTTTACGTTATCACTTTCCACATTCATTCCTGTCGTTAACTGCCGTTTGTAAGATCATTATATACCTGCAATGTGTCACCCTGTATTTGTCGGTGTGGTTTACAGTCTCGTTCACATTTGACCGATTTGTAGTTATATGTTGTCAGAAGTTTAAAACCAAGTATTGCACAGTGAGAACTGCGGCCGCGGTTATAACAACGGTCTCTGTCCTGATCTGTTTACAAAGCCTCGTGTTTTGGTTTGCATTTGAACCTGAGCGAATAATTAACAATGTTAACTGGGGTTGCCGAACCAGAGCGGAGTTTTCTTCATCGCCTGTAGGCTTGGCGTTTTCCTGGTTGCGTCGCATTTGTTTTTCTTGGCTTGATTGTGCTTTGATATTACTGTTTAATTGTTTGACAGCCAGACGTATTTTAGAGGCCAGTCGAGCCCGCAAGGGACTCCGGGGTCACAGCAGTGAGAATCAGAGCGATCCAGAGATGGAGAGCCGAAGGAAATCAATTATTTTAATGTTCACAGTATCGGCCAGTTTTATACTGTTGTGGCTGACAACTATCGTTACTTATTTAACTACCAGAATGACAAGCACCGTGCATTACCGAGGCGATTATGCAGCCCCTGCCTATATTGCCGCTGAAACCGGACATATGCTCATGTATTTGAGTTCCTGTACAAACACATGTATTTATGCAGCTACTCAAACTAAATTCAGGAAAGAGCTGAAGCAGGTGATGAAAACTCCTTTGACATTTATTTGCAAATAAATGAAAAAATAAAACAAAGATTCCGGTCCAGACTAGAGTTCAATTACTATGGTTTGCTGTTGTGAAAATTCAACGGCTTCAGAGAACATTTCTCCCACTTTGTGCCGTGTGTTTGATGTCTGCTGCTTTCCCCGGTGAACATAATCGATTTCCACTAAAACAGCGCCCTTCCCGCTCAAGATTCAAAGAGAACAGTCAAGACTGAGCTTCAGCAGTGGAGTAGACCATGTGGGTGTCAGCGTGAACTGCCTCACACCGCAGGTACTGAATGAGACGCTCAGTTTACTTAATAATTAAAGTTTCCTTTAGTGTAGAAACAATGTGTTACAATGGTGGTTATCTGTAATTCTGTAATCTCGGAGTGAATGTTGCAGGCGCTGGTCTCCCCATCAGACTCCGCCCCCCATTGTCTCCTGGACCAATAGAACGGGGCCCTGTCTCCTGATCAGTGTCTGATGATGGAGACAGCAGGAACTTGACTCGTCAATGTGACATTAGACATCTTTGTTCACAGATATTTACTGAAAATCTCAACTGGTCATCAAAATTTTGTAGAATTGATAACAGGGGAACAGATCATTTTTCCAAACCAGTCCATGTCCGCGTTTACACTGCACCCGAGAAAATAGTTCCATTCACTTTACCCGCTTTATCTCAACATCCCATCAACCTATTTTTATTCATTGATATATCCAATTTTAACTTGAAATGGACATAATTTCTCCCTCTGTGAATTCCACAGCCTCACAACTCTCCATTTAAAGATGGTTATCCTACATTCTGTTCTAAATCTCCTCCATTTATTCCTTTATCTATGGAAGTTAATTCTTGATCCTCAACTAATTGAAACTGTCTCATTCTATCTATGCTGTCACGTCCCTTCTTAACGTAAGTCACATTGGCACGACTCGTCAAAAGATATAAGTCTGGAATCAATGCTCAATCTCGTGAAAGTCAAGACATTTTGGTTAAGATGGTTAATTGACAGCTTTCTGTTCGAGATGATTGTGTCCTTGCTTAAACTGAATAATGAGAAGAATGTAGTTGTTATCTTTAAATCAAACGCCTACAGAATCCGCACCTTTGCCTGTTAAGCAGTCAATTTAAAGGAGCACTGAGCTGATGAGCGAGGGCTCACCCTGCAGCAATGTTCAGATTCAGGATGCAGTAAGAAGAAATGTAAATAAAGACATGTCATTGTAAACTGAGTCATACATTTCAAGGAACTTTAACCATTTGATAACAGTTTTGGAAAACATCTGTACTTTCATCATTCTTTTTATTCGTTCATGGGATGTGGGAGGCACTGTCAAGGCCAGCATTTTTTCCCATCCCTTATTGCCCTTGAGAAGGTGCTGGTGAGCCGCCCTCTTGAACCGCTGAAGGCCGTGTGGTGAAGGTATTCCTACAGTGCTGTTAGGTAGGGAGTTCCAGGATTTTGACCCAGCGATGATGAAGGTACGGCGATATACTTCCAAGTCAGGATGTTGTGTGACTTGGAGGAGAACTTGGAGGTGGTGGTGTTCCCCTGCACCTGCTGCCCTTGTCCTTCTAGGTGGAAAAGGTCGCGTGTTTGGGAGGTGCTGCCAAAGGAGCCTTGGCGAGTAAATTGGGACAAATAGTACAGAACAAAAGTCAGATTTATAATTAAAGTATTCACTGGTTCGAATTGCAATTGAAGGAACAAGAGTGAAATTATTGGTTATATTACGAACTAAGGTAATACGTGTCAGCCCAAAGGAAAAAGTGCTCTTTAAGCAAAGGAAACTATCATGTATGATAAAAAGACGAGTCCATTAAATTTTCCTTATATGGATTAGATAATGCAAAATTGTGACGATTGATACGAAGAGGCAGTGGAAATGTGACAGTTTGGAATAAGCATTCGCAATGGTCCTAGATACTGAGTTCAGAACTACAACAGGTTTGAATCCCCAAACAACAATCAGCAGCTGTGATTGTAGTTAGTACCTTTAATTGTATGTTTAAGTACTATTGCATATACTGTGTGCTTAAAATACCTATGCCACCTCACTTCAATGTTTAGGAACCTGATTGAAAACCTTTCGCTAACAATAGCTTCGGTACTTTGTGAATGAACTTAATTTATTATTTGTGATTAAGTGCCCTCTTTACCCGTCACTCTTCAAAGTTCCACTTGATCCTGAAAGGGTTCATTTGAACTCATGTTAAATTAAATTAAATTAAACCGCTCTTAGCTGTAAAGGGAATGAAGTTATGTACGAAATAGAAAAAAAACAGGTGGATGAAAAGGATGGATGGGGGTTGGATGCCTAGCAGCATTCAAGGACAGAATACAATGGGCATCTGTAGAGAAATACAAAGGACAAATGTGAGAATGAGTTTAGACCCAGTACTCAGGCAAAACATAGAATGTGATTCACAACAAACATTGCTTGCAGCATATATCTGACAAAGGTAAGAAATATAACGAATTAACCAGTTTAGTTTGAATTGACATAATTGTAATCATGTGATATTTTGTAGCTATGGGATTGGATAATTCTTAAATAAAAGGTTATAATTGACAACGGGAGGTCGAGAAGCCGTGGTCACTAGGCCGGGTAAGCTCTATGACGCTTCTCCCAGAGATCTCTGAATATTAAATAAACTGTTTGCTTTTACCTATCAACACAGACTGGAGTGAATTGATTTCTCCCTAACAAATGGCATAGTCGGCATGATACTTCGGAGTTGAAAGACCGCCTGTACCAGTGAACGGGGCGAGTCGTCAAATCTTTGACCACCCAGAAATTGGGTCACTCGGCAGGGCGGTGTGACGGCGATGCAGTATCCAACGAATCTGGTGACTGTGATGGGTAAGAATCAGTTTATTAAAACTTAGGTGGCGCATGAAGTGTTTTTAATATTGAAATAATAAAGTTAACCGAAAGTACGGATAGTAGTTAAGATAATTAAAGCCTGATGTGTTATTTCGGAATGGAAATGTCTCGAGGACCCATGCTGAGCCGAAATTAAGAGGGCGAATGGGCCCCCCGTGACGGCCAGAGTTAGTTGGGAATCCGAGACAGACAAAGAATCTGTAAGACCTCTCTGATGTGTTGCGTTGCGCGATCTGTTGGATTGTATGATGTATTGTGATAATGTATTAATGGCTACATGCGAAAGGGGTCGGAGTGAAGCCCAAAACTCACCTCTGAAGCATTAGATTTACAAGTCAGGCTTCCATCATCTGAGTGGTGGGTGATAGGCAGAACCTCTGAGAACGTGTCGCTAGAGTGAGCTGGAAAGCGGTAAGCCCGTGACAATAATAATACATTCTGGCGGAAGGTGAGGAACCCGATTGTGGCCCTCGAGAATCCATGAGTCAGCTCTCCGCCGAGGACCAAAAGGGTTTGAATGATAGAATGAAGAAAGATGGTGGGATCCAATAGGAAAACCAATGGCGCAACGGGAGTGGTGGGAGAAGCAGAAACAAAAGAAAACTCGAAAGGCAGGAGTAATTTTAGCACATCTGTTGATAATGATAACAAAAAGGGCTTGGTGGAGGGGACAAACCAAAGATAAAGAAGGAAAAAGATCTAATTTGCAGGCTAACCAATCTGAAACTCAGCAAAGGAAAAAAAAAGGATTTGGTAGCCAGGAAAAGCTGCTGAGACACCTATTAAAAGAGAAAAAAAGAGAGAAATTTAAAGGTTTACCGACATGGAAGTTTTTAATGTCTGTGCCGAGACAAATAAAACACAAGATTTGCTGAGTGAAAGGAACCTTAAAAAAAATGCTGGAATTTCAGTTTGTGAGAAAGTGTGTGTTAAAGATTGAAAGTTTTCCTGACCATGAATGTTTAAGAAGTTACAGTATTTCTTTTGTCTGAAAGTCTTGTCTTTAAAAAAGTGTCTGTCATTTTTGTTTTAGCTCCACCCACTCTTTTGTACAAAGACCCAAAAGCTGTTTAACCCTTTGAAGACTTGTCTTGAAGGATGGACAAGCGTGTGTTGCTTTAAGTTTGTTAATTGTTTTACAAAAGATAAGCTTCAGCCTTGAAGTCACAGTTGCCAATGTGCCTGGAAGAAAATGAATTTGAATGTTTACAAGGCATGGGTAATTGTTTCTTTGTTAATGTGGCTATGGTTTCTTTCTTTTCTAAGTGATACTGGTTAGTTAAAAAAAATGATCTGGATTGAATTGGAGTTATTGAGGTTAATTAACCTATTAAAAACAGACTTTTATTGTGCACGGTGAAATTCTGGTTGGTGTAAATTTATGTAGACCACATTGAATAAGATATTTAATGGTCTGAAACCAGACTTTAAAATATTTACAGTCTTAGATACAGAACGGGTTCTGGTCCATACCATTGGCAGAGGAATCACGAGGGAAATTCGCCTTTACTGTCAGGGATAGACAGGATACATGGATCAGGGTCCCGCAGGGGTTCCACAATAATCCAAATATATTCCACCATATACTGAATCAAGCCTTAGACGAGTTAGACCTATCAAAGCATCAGAGTGCCCTACTCCAATATGTCGATGACATAATGATTGCATCAGAGGATGCCAAAGGACATATGGGAGCATTACTAGCCACCCTCCAGACACTTAAGAAAGCTGGCTTTAAATTGAAACCAAAAAGGCACAGGTTGGACTGTCCAAAGTAAAGTATCTAGGACACGAAATTAACCAGGGGATTAAGGCACTCCTGCAGAAACAAAGGCAGCCATAAAAGACATACCAAGGCCAGTGACCGTCCGGGGAGTGAGGAAAGGGTTGGGACTATTTAACCACTGCAGGAATTTTATATCAGACTTTGCAGGGAAAGCAGAGCCGATTCAGCGGTTAGTTAAAGGGGGGAGACAGAGCAGGAGGAAGCATAACAGCCCCTGCCCTAGGACTGCCAGACTATACCCGAACCTTCCACTTGTACTGTGACAAGGACCAGCGGAGTTATTCAGCCGTGGTAATGCAAGATCACGGAGGGAAACAGAGACCCGTTGCGTATTACTCCACCAAGAGGGATCCAGTAGCGAAGGCAATGCGACGATGTGTGGCTGCAATAGATTGTGCCCCAAGAATTGAAAAACAAACTTTGAGTACAATTTAAGTTAAGCTGGTGTGTAAAAACTGAGAAGAACAACAAAAGGTTTGTTTAACAAAAGATTAAGTTTCGGTCTAGGATTTAACCTTGGAGTCGCGGTTGCTATGGTGAAATCTTCCAAAGCAGTTTGATTTGATTTGCTTAAATGTGAAAAACTAATTTTTCTCCAGTTATATTCAATGTTTTTACAGTATTTTGGAAAGACATCTGAAGAAAGGACGATAACAAATATGACGTAATTTACTGGTTCTGCAAGCATGTACTAGTTTGTTTTGTTTTATCTGTTCTTTTCGTGTTTGGTTAAAGTGTGAAAACACAACTGTTTTTTGAATCGGGAAAGTTTTTTTTTAATTTACGTGAAGTGACGCAATTGCGTGCGCCTGACAATGTTTCGCTCCACCTTCTTAAAAACCCTGCAAAGGAGTTAACCCTTTCCACTGACAGCTGTTTAAGTTATAGAAATGAAATTGAACATTGACATAACCTGTCAGTTCAACAGTACTGCTGTTTGGATTTCGGGATAATATTGAAATGACAAAATGGACTCAGACACTATATATTGGGTTACTTTTGGGAAAATAAAAGATCCTCTAAATAATGATCAATAAAAACGTTAATAACTTGTACCAAGTGAGATTGTTTGATCTATGTTTTCAACCTTAAAAATTGTACTACACAGTAAAGTTTCTCCAGGGCTCATGAATGAGATATGAATGGTAATTAAAGGGAAGTGATTGAAGGTGTAAGATTGAAACAAGAGAATTACACTACTGAATGGGAATTTTCAAAACTTTCTAGTGAAAGTCAGGAAAGAGTAGCTAAGAATAGTAAATTGATAGCTTTCTCTTGGAGACATTTGTGTCTCTGCCTCTAATGAACCTTTTTAAGAAAACTGAATTTGATTGTCCGGCCACTATCCAAGACATCGGGACCATGCGGAGGAAGATGAACAAAGTCCTCCAGACAATCTTTTGATAAGATACCTGAAAGCCCGAGAAAGGCACATGTGGCATGATATGAGTGTGCAAATGTGATTTGTTACATGTGAGGCAGTTGCCATCCGGGAATGTATGTTGAATCTGCACTGAAGAGCGGGTCTCAGTCATGCTCAGTTACTTGACAACAGCAAAACATGAAATGGTTAATGTGGTTCAGGAGAGCGAGACAACCTTTAAAGCATTGACACATACTCCATCGAGAAACTATAATTAATGAAACAATCAGAATAGAGTTAAATACACTGTGACCTGTTAGAAGGATTGAAATTGAAGTTGGAGTGGAGAGTTACCTGGAATTTGGATTGGGACAATTGAGGGCTTCAGTGAGCTCGTGATGCGACTGAACTCCTCCCTAAAGCATTTTTATGTTTTGGAGCAAGACAACTCGAGAATAGATATTGAAATTGACAGCATAGGGGACAACTCACACTGGTGGGATATTTGGCTTAATACATCAGCACACCCTTACCTTCGTATTATTTCACACGCTCTGGTAGTTATCCAACTTGAAATGATAATGTATTTGATATATTTAATGTGTGGAGTAAGACTTTGATACATAAGCCAATTGTATACTCATGTCTATGACTAACCAGCACTAACAAATTAATTGAGCACACGGAAAGAGAAGATCCGAAGCAATATAGAGGAGACCCCAGGCGGGGTAACATCAGGAAAGATAGAAGAAACAGAGGATACCCCAGGAGGGGCAGAATTGGAACACCGGAACAATGAATTGAATTTGAGTAAGGGGTCAGAGGTTGTTCCTTCTCCTCCAAGGAATGGACATGAAGGAAGGGAGATATCTTCAAGACTCCCTACTAACTAACGCCCAAGTTGAGAGAGCAATAAGAACTAACTAGATTAGTCAAGAGCCGATTGTGAGAAGTCAATAAGGATATTTCCTTCTCAAAGAAGGGAATTGTAAGAAATAGCTGTTAGATTCAAAGATGGGTTTTAATTCTTAGAACAGCGACTGACAACATGCAGCCAGGAACAGATAGCAGAAATGCCAGCAAGGTCGAATATCAAGCATCAAAAGACAAATAGAAGTGATAAGGGAATCGTAAAATGCTAAACAACACAGGGTGGGGGATAATAGACAGAAATGGAGTCGGAAAGTCATAAAATATCCTTAAAGAAACATAACAAAACATTCCTCAGAAAGATAAGAGGGAGGCCTTGTCAGTCATGCAGAAAGGGACGGCGAGGGATGCCTTCCCGCTTCACAATTGGACAATAGGATGGGGGATCATGGGGTTCATCTTTGATGCATGGATTGATAATTGTTCTCTTAATTGGAATAGCATTCTGTGTTATACTGATGATTTTAAATGCATGTTGTAAGGCAGCTATGGCCAGAATGATGCCGGTCGCTTTAGTCAATATTGAACCAAGCAATGAACAGCTGCTACAGGATATCTATATGTAAAGCTCTTTTCTTTTCGTACAGACCACCATACACCCGACACCAAGGATAGATAGAAGGGAGAGACGAGTTTATCAACACAGGTATAATCTCGGGAGGATAAAAGGGAAAGAAGTCGGTATCCCTGGCAAAAATTTTAATTTGGCACGGAACCGACAGGAGGGACTGAAAGGGTTAATTTGAACTCATGTTAAATTAAATTAAATTAAACATCTCTTAGCTGTAAAGGGAATGGAAGTTATGTACGAAATAGAATAAGAACCAGGTGTATGAAAAGGATGGATGGGGATTGGATGCCTAGCAGCATTCAAGGACAGAATACAATGGGCATCTGCAGAGAAATACAATGGACAAATGTGAGAATGAGTTTAGACCCAGAACTCAGGCAAAACATAGAATGTGATTCCCAACAAACATTGCTTGCAGCATATATCTGACAAAGATAAGAAATATAACGAATTAACCAGTTTAGTTTGAATTGACATAATTGTAATCGTGTGATATTTTGCAGCTATGTGATTGGATAATTCTTAAATAAAAGGTTGTAATTGACAACGAGAGGTCGAGAAGCCGTGGTCACTAGGCCGGATATGGTCTATGACGCTTCTCCCAGAGATCTCTGAATATTACATAAACTGTTTGTTTTTACCTATCAACACAGACTGGAGTGAATTAATTTCTCACTAACAATCCTGAGCTTCTGTAAAAGCCAAACTCCACTTGGTTTCAAGTCTCTGTGGAGCCCACGCTTTGCCAATCCGGCTGCCATCCAGCTTCTGGGGCAGTGATTATGAGTTTCGAGTAATTCTGTGTAACAGGCACATTCTCATTTAACTGGAGTCAGACGACCAACAGTACTTAAGGCACCAGTCAGGTTTCAGGCAGAGGTTTTCACTCCATCAGACTCAGATGCGATGCATGTGAACCCAGGTACACTCGTGAGAAGTCGATATGTAATCATCCACATCATCCAATATCAAAAAGTAAAATAGAAAGCAAAGTTAACCATTACATTACCGTGTCAAATTCCATCCCATATGGTTGTGATTCTCGCCCTTGTTTCTAATTAAACAGCCACTACTTAAAAATCTCTCTTCACTAACCTTTTCCAATTCTGACGAAGGGTTCAATCCGAAACGTTGACTCTGTTTCTCTCTCCTCGATGCGGCCTGACCTGCTGAGTGTTTCCAGCATTTTCTGTTGTTATTTCAGATTTCCAGCGTCCGCTCTATTCTACTATTCCTTTTGAAAATGTGTTGTGTTCTCCTGGCATTCCTGTGCCCTCTATTTGTTATTAAACGTTTAATATCTTTCCATGTCCCCTACTTCTAAATAAATGGTTTATGTCTCCCCCTGGTCCCCATTTATAATTAAACAGTTACAGCATTCCCCATAATTCTCCTGTCCTCTATTTCTAATTAAAAAGTTACTGTGTTCCCCTAAATTACCCTGTCCTCTATCTCTAATTACACAGTTACTGTGTTCCCCTAAATTACCCTGTCCTCTATCTCTAATTAAACAGTCACTGTGTTCCCCTAAATTACCCTGTCCTCTATCTCTAATTACACAGTCACTGTGTTCACCTAAATTATCCTGTCCTTTATCTCTAATTACACAGTTACTGTGTTCCCCTAAATTACCCTGTCCTCTATCTCTAATTAAACAGTCACTGTGTTCACCTAAATTACCCTGTCCTTTATCTCTAATTACACAGTTACTGTGTTCCCCTAAATTACCCTGTCCTCTATCTCTAATTACACAGTTACTGTGTTCCCCTAAATTATCCTGTCCTCTATCTCTAATTACACAGTTACTGTGTTCCCCTATAGTTCCCGTTATTCGACTGATATGTAAACAATTGTTGTATTCCCCTAAAGTTTCCTTTATTCTATTTTAACTAAAGAGTTGCTGCCTTCCCCTAAATTTGCCTGTCATGTAATTTAATTAAACACTTGCTGTATTCCCTTGAATTCCCCTATTACCCGTCGTGTAAGCTCATGTTGTCACCGAAAACCACCTGCTTCTGCCTTAACCCCATTCCCACTAAACAGCTGACCATCCAGTTTCTCTTCCTAGGCCCATGCTGTCTGATATTGTGAACGGTTCCCTCTGCTCTGTTACTGACCCCCTCCCTTTGACATCTGCCTCCATCACTTCCTCCTGACAAATCCACCCTTGATCCCCGCTGACTTTTGCAATCTACCGCCTCATCTCCAACATCATATTCCTGTCCAAAGTACTTGAACTTATTGTCGCCTCTCAAATTCGTGTCCATCTTTCCCGCAATCCTCTGTTTGAATTTCTCCAATCAAGTTTCTGCCTTTGCAGAGCACTTGAAGCGGCCCTTATCGAAGTCACAAATTATATCCTCAGTGTCTGTGAACATGGTGCATTATCCCTCATCATTCTTCCCGTCTTTGACTCGGTTGACCATACCATCCTTCTCCACGCCTCTCCTCCATTTTCCAGTTGTGTGGAACAGCCCTCGCCTGGTTCCACTCTTACCTATGCAGTCTGAGCCAGAGAATATCCTGCAATGGCTTATCTTCGCGCTATCGCACCGTTACCTCTAACCCCAAAGGTTATACTCTTTGATCCTTCTATTTCGCATGTACATGCTGCTCCTTGGCGACATCAGCCGGAAACACAAAATCAGATTCCACGTGTATGCTGAAGACACACAACTCTACCACACAACCAACTCTCTTAACTCCTCCACTGTCTCTGTGTTGTCCAATAGCTTGTCTGCCCTCCATTCAAGGACGAGCCAAAATTTCCTCCTGTGCATCCTCCACTTTCTTCGGCTCACCATTAGCAGCCGTGCCTTTAGTTGTATAGGCTCTAAAGACTGGAATTGCCTCCCTGAAACTCTGCATTTCTCCTC
Source organism: Squalus acanthias (assembly GCA_030390025.1). Taxonomy (NCBI): domain Eukaryota; kingdom Metazoa; phylum Chordata; class Chondrichthyes; order Squaliformes; family Squalidae; genus Squalus; species Squalus acanthias. Next base: position 231,790 of record JASTWF010000176.1, read on the forward strand.
TCCGTTAAGACTCTCCTTAAAACCTACCTCTGATCATGCTTTTGGTCACCTGTCCACGTGTCTCCTTCTTTGGCTCCTTAGCCCTTTGTGTCTGATTACGCTCATTGGAAGCGCCTTGGGGAGTTTTGTTAATTTAATTGGGCTATATAAATGAACGTTGTTGTAATAAGAAGTCAATGCTGGCCCGTCCCCTCAGCCAGATGCTTCTAGCTGGTTTGAGCCATTTATAATGAAAAGGTTGGGAGGGGGGACGTTGGGCTACAGTGATCAATCTATTATAATGAGCAGAGCATCATAGTCAGGTTTCTGTTCAACGGTGAACCCCAGCATATCGAAGGTGGGATATTCAGTGATGGTAACGCCTTTGAATGTCAAGGGGCGGTTGTTAAACTTTATCTTGTTGGAGATGATCATTGCCTGTCACTATTGTGGCGTGAACGTTTCTTGCCACTTATCAGGCCAAGCCTGAATGTCGTCCAGGTCTTGCTGCATGCGGGCATGGACTGCTTCATTATCTGAGGATTTATGAATCGAACTGAAAACAGTGTAATCATCAGCGAACATCCCCAATTCTGAGCTTATGATGGAGCAGCTGACGGTTGTTGGGCCTAGGACATTAAGCTGAGGATCACCTGCAGCGATGTCCTGGGGTTGTGATGATTGACGTCCAACCACCACAGTCATCTTCATTTGTGCTAGGTATGACTCCAGCCAGTGGAGACTTTACCACCTGATTCCCATTGACTTCTCTTTTACTAGGGCTCCTTGATGCCACATTCGGTCAAATGTTGCCTTGATTTCACGGGCAGTCACTCTCAACTCTCCTCTGGAATTCAGCTCTTTTGTCCGTGTTTGGACCAAGGCTGTAATGAGGTCAGCAGCCGAATGGTCCTTCCGGAACCCAAACTGAGCATTGGTGAGCAGGTTATGGTAAGTAAGCGCCGCTTGATAGCACTGTCGATGACAACTTCCATCACTTTGTTGATCATTGAGCATAGACGGATTGGGCGGTAATTGGCCGGATTGGATTTGTCCTGCGTTTTGTGGAAAGGACATACTTGGGCACTTTTCCACATTGTCGAACAGATGCCAGTGTTGTAGCTGTACTGATACGAGTGTTGCAGCTGTACTGGAACAGCTTGGCTAGAGGCACAGCTAGTTCTGGAGCACAAGTCTTCAGCACGATAGCCGGGATGTTGTCGGGTACCACAGCATTTGCTGTATCCAGTGGGCTAAGCCGTTTCGTGATATCACGTGGAGTGAATCGAATTTGCTGAAGACTGACTTCTTTGACGGCGTGGAACCTCAAGAGGATGCCAATATGGATCATCTACTCGACTGTTCTGGCTGAAGATGGTTGCAAACGCATCAGCCTTGTCTTTTGCCCTCACGTGCTCGGCTCTGCCATTATTGAGGATGGGGATAATAATGGAGCCTCCGCCTCCCGTTAATTGTTTAATGTTCCACCAACATTCACGACTGGATGTGGCAGGACTGCAGAGCTTTGATCTGACTCGTTGATTGTAGGATCGCTTAGCTCTGATTATAGCATGCTGCTTCCACTCTTTAGCCTGCATGTACCTGTGTTGCAGCTCCCCAGTTTGGCAACCCATTTTTAGGTACGCCTGCTGTTTCTCCTCGCATACTCTTCTGCACTCCTTATTGAACCAGGTTTGGTACCCTGGCTCGAAGGTAATGGGAAATTGAGGGATATGCCGGGCCATGAGGTTACAGATTGTGGTGGAATACAATTCTGCTGCTGCTCATGGCCCACAGCGCCTCATGGATGCCCAGTTTTGAATTGCTAGATCTGTTCTGAATTTTTCATTTAGCACGGTGGTAGTGCCACACAACACGATGGAGGGTGTCCTCAGTGTGAAGACGGGACTTCATCTCCACAATGACATTGCGGTGGTCAGTGCAACCACTGCTATCAAGGACTGCTGCATCTGCGACTGGTCGATTTGTCAGGACGAGGTCAAGTAGATTTTTCCCTCGTGTTGGTTCTCTCACCACCTGCTGCCGGCACAGACTGGCAGCAATGTCCTTCAGGACTCGGCCAGTAGTGGTGCTACCGATCCAGTCTTGGTGATGGACATTGAAGACCCCCACCCAGTGTATATTCTGTGCCTTTTCTACTCTCAGTGCTTCTTCCAAGTGGTGCTCAACATGGTGGAGCACTGACTCATCAGCTTAGTAAGGGCAGTAGGTGGTAATCAGCAGGCGGGTTCCTTGCCCATGCTTGACCTGAAGCCATGAGACTTCATGTGGTTCCCAGTCAATGTTGAGGACTCCCAGGTCCAAGCCTTCCCGAATGTATACCACTGTGCCCCCACCTCTGGTGGGACAGGACATATCCAGGATGGTGATGGAGGAGTCTGGGACATTGGCTGAAAGTTATGATTCTGTGAGTATGACTATGTCACGCTGTTGCTTGACTAGTCTGTGGGACAGCTCTCCCAATTTTGGCAAAAGTCCCTAATGTTCGTGAGGAGGATTTGGCAGGTTCGACTGGGCTGGGTATGCCAGTGCCGAGGTCCATGCCAGGAGTTCCGTCCGGTTTTATTCTTATTCGTAGCGGTTTGGTTCAACTGAGTGACTTGCTACTCCATTTCAGAGGCCCCTTCAGAGTCAAGCACATTGCAGTGGGTCTGGAGTCACATATCAGCCAGACCAGGTAAGGTCAGCAGATTTCCTTCCCTAAAGGACATTATTGAACCAGATGGGGTTTTACGACAATCTGATAGTTTCATGGTCACCATTACTGATACTAGCTTTTTATTCCAGACTTTTATTTAATTAACTGAATTTAAATTCCTCAGCTACCGTGGTGGGATGTGAACTCACGTCTCCAGATCATTATCCCAGGCCTCTGGAATACTAGCCCAATAACATAAACACTATACCACCGTGCACTCATGGGAGCCCAGAGTTAGAAATCGCATCATGTTATTGTCTCACTTTCCAAAGTCCTACTGCTGGTCAGTTTTAGCTCAGTTCCTGTTCAGAGACACACTGATGGAGGTACATCTCATAGAGCTGTGCCTGCAACAAAGAAAGGAGTATTCCCGTGTTAATAAAGGAAATTCAAGAATGAATTGCATCAAAACAGGAATGTCTGGTGAAAATAATATTCGAGAGACAGATATGCAAATACAGAAGGTAAATACAGGGCCTGTAAAAGGCAAATGTAATGCAAATGTAGATATAGAGAAGAATATAGGTAGAGTGTTATGATCAGAGAGAGGACAGGAAGACAGGGAAATGTCACCTTTTTCTCAACCACAACACATTGGACATAGTCACGGTTTGCCTCTAGTTTCTTTTTCTCCTTCCTCGATAGGGTCGTTTTGGTGCTGAAAAATGGAGGCAGAAATTCAGTACAGCCCAGGATACCATGTATTGATGAGCCGTTTTCTCGTCTCCTCAGTCACAATCTAACATTATTGTACATCTGGCAAACTGCACCTGCAGAAATCTTCCTCCCTGGTTAAATGCCTACCCCTCTATTGATGATAGTCTCCTTCAATCTCTCTCTCTCTCTCTCTTTCGCTGTATCTCGCTGTCTCTCGCTTCCCTTTATCTTTGGTTCAATCTCTCTTTCTGTCTCTTTCTTTTTCCCTGTCGCTCTCTTGGTCTCCTCAGTCTCTTTTTCTGTCTCTGTCTTTCACCTCTCTCTCTCTCTCTCTGCTTCGTTATATCTCTGTCCCCGTGTTTCGCCTGTATATCTTATAAGCCCCCTCTCTCTGTTTCTGTCTCTCCTTGTCTCTGTTTGCTCCCTTACGTCTCGCTGTGTGTTTGTAGATGTCTTTGTCTCTTTCTGACATTACCTAGCTTTCTTCATCTGTTACAGCTTCTCTCCCTATATCTGACTCTTTCAGTCTCCCTAGCCTTATCACTTTACGTCGCTTTCCCTTTGTTTTTGTTCCACTGCATCTCCCGCTGTCAGAGTAACATTTACCTGGAATAGCACTTTGAAAGGAACAACGAAACGAACATGAATCCGATCAGTATAATCAGTGCCAGAAGGTAACTGTCTCCGGTGAACCAGTTCCAGGTTCTAGATACACACCACTAGCCAGAAGAGAAGAGGAGCAAAGTGTCACATTGAGCTGGTCTGTAATAAAGGGGGAGTAAAACTCTCACATTGCAATCTGTTTTTAATTCACGTTTATGGTAAGAAGTTATGACGGTCCATTGCAGGTCAGATTGAACTTCTCTTGATAAAGTAACGCGCTGGCACCTGTTCCAAGACAATAACTTTCAGTTCTTGAGAAATCTAGGGTAAAGTCAAAGGCCTAAGCATCTGAGATCAACATAGCTAAAAATGAGCATGTGAAGTGGGCATCAAAGCAAATATGATTTCCAATCTTAAATTGCAAGAATGAAAGTGACCAGAGAAGTGGAACAACCTCATTATTTCTCTGAAATATATTAAGTTCTTCTCGACCACCACCTCATTCTGTGCCCAGAGAAAATGCCAGCATCTGATGTGCAAAGCAAGACTACGATCCGAAAAAACTCCAGCTACACCTACCATCAACTGCCATCAGGTTAGGTACAGTAGGAGTTTGACACACAGTAAACCTCCCACTACATTGTCCCATCAAACACACATAGGGCAGGTACAACACGGGTTAGATACAAAGTAAAGCTCCCTCTACACTATCCCATCAAACACACACAGGGGAGGTACATCACGGGTTAGATACAAAGTAAAGCTCCCTCTACAATGTCCCATTTAATATTTCCAGGACAGGTACGGCACTGGTCAGATACAGAGCAGAACTCCCTCTACAATATCCCATCAAAAGCACACATCAACTACCGTCAGGTTATAGACAGTAAGGTTTAGATAAAGCAAGCGTCAGATACAGAGTAAAGCTCCATCTATACTGCTCCATAAAACACGCCCAGGGTAGGTACAGCAATGGTTATATACGGAGTAAAGCACCTGCTACACTATCCCATCCAACACTCCCAGGGAAGGTGCAGCATGCGTCACATACAGAATAAAACGTCCTGTACAATGCCCAATCAAACACTCACATTAACTAACATGAGATAAAGTACAGTATGGTTCAGATAAAACATGCGTCAGATACAGAGTAAGGCTCCATCTACACTGTCCCATTAAACACTCCCAGGGCAGGTACAGCACAGGTTAGATACAGTTTGAAGCTTTCGCTGCTATTTTCCATTAAAACCTCCCAGGGAAGGTATAGCACGGGTTAGATACAGAGTAAAGCTCTTTATACACTGTTCCATAAACCTCTCCTAGGTTTGGGAGAATACGGGTTCGATACACAGAAAAGGTCCGTCTGCATTTTCTCCTCAAAGACACAAGGGGCAGATACAGATCGGGATATGGAATAGTGATCCATCTATGCAGTCCAATCAAACACATAGACGCCTATTCATTGGTGAGACTCAGGATATTAAAAGAGAGTCATACCGCCCAGATCAGCGAGATGTAGGCCAAGTCCTCTCCCATTATATCGACGAGGCTTTCTCTTGATGTGTTGGCAAAAATGAAACTTGTCAGCAGTGAGAGTGGTGCCAGGTATGTCAAGGAGCTGAAGAACATGCGCTTGATCCAGGCTTTCCTGTTCTGAGATGCCTGTTCACTGAAATGGAATCAGAATCTTCAGTAACTGGTGGAAAACAGCTTCCACAAGTCCACCAAATCAGTGTAATAATGGAAACTCAGCACCGCAGGACACCAGGAATCAACAACAGTGATCCGAAGCTGGGTCATTTCTTAATATATGAGTTCAGCTATCATTACCATACATTCATCTCAATTAGACTACATGGGGGTAATTTTAACTTTGGGCGCGGGTGCAAAATGGACGTTATTGAATTGGGCGCCATTTTATGCAGCGCCAAATTTTCCCTTCGATTCAATTCATGGTGTATATTGGGCGGATAATTCTATATCGTCCATTTTACACCATCACAAAATGTTATAATTACCCACCACCGCATACTTTATTCCTGATCGGTCCTACCCTCTCTAATTAATTGATTAATTTTGTGTATTTATAAAAGCCCTTGCTATTTGCTGTTATGCTACCTGTTGTCAGCTTAATACCCCATTTTAAACCTTCCATTCTCAAGTTTGAAAACGCCATAAACTTTTTACATTCCACGTGATTATATTTAACACTATTAACCCCAAACTTCATCAGACGCCTTCATTTGAAGTTTCACATTGTGGGTAATTTTAAATCTGGGCGATAGTGTTTAATGGGTGATGTCCATTTATCCGCCCATTATAGGCCCGTTCGATTTTCCTTGCCCTGGGAGTAATTCTGGCTGTGTGCTATGGTGTAAAACGTGTGATAGTGAATCGGCAGCCGGTTTGACATCTCTCCCGAATGACTTTAATTGAAAGGAAAATTTTGTGAGATTTATCACGAGCGGTCCAACCGATATCATCCGTTTTACATTATTGCCCAGAGTTAAAATGGCCAACATTCTCAGGCGCCCCATCTCCCAATATGTGTGGTCACTATTTCCAAGTTTCTCTCCTACTCTCAATGCAGTTATTTACCCAACATACATCTCCAGCACTTAAGCAAGCGATGTTTCTTTCCTTGTTGCATTGAAACATGCTGATCTGACAAGCAGTCCCGGATCCATTCTAATATGTGTTCTCCACTTTGACCACGCATATTCAGTTTATTCCTGTTTAAATTGGGATATATAAAACCTTCCAATATGTTTAAGCTCTTGTTCTTACATTATCCTTTGAACTGGCTGCAGTTCTCCCTTTCTATCACATACGTTCTGTTATGTCCATCGAGAATTGTAATTTGGCCCTTCCTAATCCTTAACCCTGTCCATATGAATTCTGTCTCATTGCAACGTCTGTGATGTCATTGTTTCCTAGCGCTGCAATATAACCATTCACTAACACTGCCACAACAGCACCTTTTCCTGCTCCTTCTCTCATGAAAGCAGCAACAGCTTGCATTTATATAGCGCCTTTAAAGTAGTACCTTCTCCCGAGGCGCTTCACAGGAGCGGAATCAGATACAATTGACACAGAGCCGAAGAAGGATACATTAGGATGGGTGATCAAAAGCTTAATGAAAGAGGTAGGTTTTAAGGATTGTATTACAGGAAGAGAGATTTGGAGAAGTAGAGGTTTAGGGAAGTATTTCCAGAGCTTAGGGCCTAGGCAGCTGATGGCACCGCTACCAATGGTGGGGCGACAGAAGTGAGGGATGCACAAGAGGGCAGAGTTGGAAGAACGCAGAATCCTCAGACGGCTGTAGGGCTTTAGAAAGTTATCGAATAAGGATTAGCGAGGCCATGGAGAGATTTGAACAGGAGGATGATAAATTTAAAATCGAAGTGTTGCTGAACAAGGGGGCAATATAAATCAGCGCTGACAGGGGAGATGGGTGCACGGGACTTGGTGCAAGTTAAGATAGGGGCCGCAGAGTTTACTATGAGCTCAAGATTATGAAAGGTGAAAGAAGGGAGAGCGGCCAGGAGAGCACTGGAATAGGCGAGTCCACTCTGGAGGTAACAATAGCAGGATGAGCGTTTCAGCAGCAGATGGGCAGAGGCAAGGACGAAACCTCGGATATTAAGTTCCAAGGCCAGTCCAAATCTAAGATATGTTCCCACTACAGCAACATTCTATTCTCCATAATTATTATAGCTTCCAACTTCAACTCTGTTTAGAACTCTTTGTGCATCCAAACACATATCCTTCAATCCTGACTCAAGGTTCCCTGTGCTGCTCGCTTCAATTCTCTTCCATGGAAAATTATTCCAGGATCTTAGTTCACTTCGTATAAAACGGGTCATTCGATTTGTGTTCTTGCTCCTATCTCCCCGATTCTACCTTCCTGCTTGGTATAGAAACATAGAAACATAGAACATAGGAGCAGGTGTAGACCATTCGGCCCCTCGAGCCTGCTCCACCATTTAATGAGATCATGGCAGTTCATCCAAATTCAGTACCCAGTCCCTGATTTCTCCACATATTCCTTGATCCCTTTAGCCTAAAGAAATGTATCTAACTTCATCTTGAATATATTTAATGAATTGGCCTCAACTGCCTTCTGTGGCAGAAAATTCCACAGGTTCACCACTCTCTGGGTGAATAAATTCCTCCTCATCTCAGTCCTAAATGGCTTACCCCTTATCCTTAGACTGTGAACCCTGTTTCTGGACTCCCCCGCCATCGGGAACATCCTTCCTGCATCTAGTCTGTCTAGTCCTGTTAGAATTTTATAAGATTCAATGAGATCCCCTCTCATTCTTCTAAACTCTAGCGAATACAATCCCCATCGTCCCAAACTCTCTTCATACGTCATTCCTGCCATCCCAGGTATCAGTCTGTTGAATCTTCGCTGCACTCCCTCCCTGGCAACAACATCCTTCCTCAGATAAGCCGACCAAAACTGCACACAATACTCAAGGTGTGGTCTCACCAAGGCCCTGTACAACTGCAGCAAGACACCCTTGCTCCTGTACTCGAATCCTCTCGCTATGAAGGCCAACATACCATTCGCCTTCTTAACCGCCTGCTGCACCTGCATGCTTACCTTCACCAACTGGTGCACAAGGACTCCCAGGTCTCCTTGCACTTCCCCTTTTCCCAATCTATTGCTGTTCAGACAATAATCTGCCTTCCTGTTTTTGCCTTCAAAGTGGATAACCTCGCATTTATCCGCATTATACTGCATCTGCCATGCATCTGCCTAATCACTCAACTAGTCCAAATCAAACAGAAGTTTCTCTGCATCCTCCTCACAACACACACGCCCACCCAGCATTGTGTAGTCTGCAAACTTGGAGTTCAAGTTCCCTCGTCTAGATCATTAATATATATTGTGAATAACTGTGGTCCAAGCACCGATCCCTGCGGTACCCCACTAGTCACTGCCTGCTACACGGAAAATACCCGTTTATTCCTACACTTTGCTTCCTGTCTGCCAACCAGTTCTCTATCCAAGTCAGTACCTTTGCCCCCAATCCCAGGTGCTTTAACTTTGCACGCTAATCTCTTAGGCGGGACCTTATCGAAAGCCTTCTGAAAGTCCAAATACACCACATCCACTGGTTTATCCCTTATCTATTCTACTAGTTACATCCTCAAAAAATTCCAGTAGATTAGTCAAGCATGATTTACCTTTTGTAAATCCATGTTGACTTTGTCCGATCTTGTCACTGTTTTCCAAGTGCTCTGCTATAACATTTTTTATAATGGGCTCTTGCATTTTCCCCACTACCTATGTCAGGTGTACCGGTCTATAATTCCCCGTATTTTCTCTCCCACCCTTTTAAAATAGTGGTGTTACATTAGCTAATCTCCAATCCATGGGAACTTTTCCAGAGATTATAGAATTTTGGAAGATGACCAGCAATGCATCAACTATTTCATGGGCCACTTCCTTAAGTACCCTCGGATGTAGATTATCAGGCCGTGGTGATTTACTGGCCTTCAATACTGTCAATTTCCCTAACACCATTTCCCTACAAATACTGATTTAATTCTGTTCTTCCCTTTCATTAGACCCTATGTTCCCCGACATCTCTGGGAGGTTATATCTGTCCCTCTTTGTGAAGACATAACCAAAGTATGTATTTAATTGGTCAGCCATTTCTTTGTTACCCATTATAAATTCCCCTGATTGTGACTGCGAGGGACCTACGCTTGACTTCACCAATCCTTTTCTTTTCACATATCTATTGAAGCTTTTACATTCAGTTTTTATTTTCCCAGCAAGCTTACTCTCATACTCTATTTTCCCCCTCTTAATTAATCCCTTTGGCATTCTTTGCTGAATCCTAAACTGCTCCCAATCCTCAGGTTTGCTGCATTTTCTGGCCAATTTATATGTCCTCTCCTTGGATCTTCTGCTATCCATAATTTCCCTTGTTAGCCATGGTTGAGTCACCGTTTTTGTTTTATTCTTATGCCAAACAGGGATGAACAAATTCTGTAGTTCATCCATGCGATCATTAAATGTTTGCCATTACCTATCCACCGTCAACCCTTTAAGTAACGCTCCCCAATCCATCCTAGCTAACTCACGCCTCATACCATCGTAGTTTCCTTTATTTAAATTCAGGACCCTAGTCTCTGAGCCAACTGCTATGAACAGTTCACAATAATCTTTGTCAACGACCCCATTAACTTGAAATCTTGGATAAGATCATCTTGAAATATAATAGCTGCTGAAGAAAATAAGTTCAATTTTCCTATCTATATTTTCATGATATAATAACAACTGCTTATATTTATATTGTGCTTATAATGTAGTTAAACATCCCATGGCGCATCAAACAGAATTTGACACCGAGCCACATAAGGAGATAATAGTGCACATGTAAAGAGGTAGTCTTTAACGAACCTCTTGAAGGAGGAAAGATAATTAAAGAGGTGGCGAGGCTTAGAGAGGGAATTCTAAACCTTAGAGCCTCGGCAGCTGAAGGCAGGGCCGCCAATCGTGGAGCGATTAAAATCGGAGATGTGCAAGAAGCCAGAATTAGAGGAGCTGAGAAAGGAATATCGAGCCCAGTCTCTTTGTCCCGATGCCCTCTTCAGTTATAATACTTTATCTGTTACCATTTCTGAGAATGTTGTTAATTCCCAGCCTTGTTTGCCCAGTCTTACTGCACCTGTCCTGAACACAACTCACACTAAAGCCTCACCTGCTGTCCTCGAGCTGGCACCTCGTGGTTCGGATGATCAGCTCGCAGTCCTTCTCCAGCTGGTCCAGCGTCTTCTGAACTCTCCGGTTTACCGTCTTTTCTATTGTCGTGCGCACCTCTTGGATCTAATTGACGCAACGTGTTGGCTGCCAGTCCAAAAGACACAAACAGACATAGGAACTACCAACTGATAAATTAGAGGCATCTCATTCCGAAGGACACACTGTGCATTCTCTTATTCACATCGATGAATAACTGATCATTCTGCGACCTCTCTTCCTCCAGGCTGTATTTAACTGAGAATTCGGGGCGCTGTTTCGGGGTTACGGGGATAGGATAGGATAGGAAGGGATATGTTAGGGGGAATTAAATACGTGGGGTTACGGGAATAGGGTGGGATATGTGTCGGTGCAGGCTCGATGGGGATTCTGTGTGAGGAAGCAGGGACAGGGTACTGGATTTGGATGATCAGCCATGATCGTATTGAATGGTGGAGCAGGCTCGACGGGCCGAATGGCCTACTCCTGCTCCTAGTTTCTATGTTTCTATGTTTCTATGTTTCCAGTGGCGTTGCTTAAGGAATGAATATTCGCCAATATCAGTACCTTCTTCAAATAGTGCCAGAGTAGTTTTTACGTTCACCTGAACAAGCAGAAGAGGCTTCAGTTTAACTTCTGATCCAAAAGATTATCGCTCCCACATGGCAGTACTCGCCCAGCCCTGCACTGGGCGTCAGCCTACATTATGGACATAACTTCTAGAATGAGTCATGAACCGGTGATCTTCTGATTCCAGGCGAGTATTTAGGAATAAATGAGAGCCGCCTGTGCAATATGTGAGATATTGGTAAAAGCCAATCAGTGCCCTGCCCCGCTTTCGACCTCAAAATGCTACTTTGGAACTGTAAAATTTGTATTCCATCTAAAGTCAAAGATTTACAAAGACTATACTTAAAACGTGGAACAAAGCAGGCAATTCTGGAGACGCAAAGCAGCTTCAAAAATAATTAGATTAGGAAACAAAGTTTGCTGATTCAGATCCTTTATTTCGATAGAGGCATTGAACCCAAAATAAGCTGTTTGTTTCCTATTTCACACCCTATTAGGAATCATTGCTTTTGCTGCTTTATTTTGCTGAGAATGGGGGGATAATTGGACGATCTAACCGCTGATAAAGGAATAGAAGTAGCAAAATCTGCGTTAAAAGCTTTCATGCATTACATTCTGACCCCAGGTTTCATATCTCTGAGTGTCTTTACGGGATCACTTTGTAAATGTGCTCTCGCAGTGTAGCTGCATTTGTTGCCCATCCTGGGTTGCGATGGGGGCATTAAGATTTAGCACGTCGGAGTATATTTTGTATGTGTGCGATAGTGTAAAACCGGTGATTTTTTACTTCTATTGAATTCAACGAAACTAAAATCGGGCGAGATGGACGACATTCGGACGACATGCTATTACACATTTACTGTATTGTACAAAGTCGAAATCTACCCGGAACTGGAGTTATGTGTAATCCAAACCAGGTAGATGGGGGAGGCGTCTTTCCCTGAAGGACATTATGGCACCAGTTGAGTTTATAGAGCAATCTTGAGGTTGAGATAAATGACCAGTTAATCTGTCCTTTTCGTGGCTTTAATTAAGGAATGAAGGTTAGCCGAAACTACAAGATTCATCAAATCCTGAGAGGGGATCCATTACCTCCTCCTGAACTTCAGTAACATCCACCATAATTTCCTTTGTCCCCAGTCCAGAAATTACCATATTTTATTGAATTCAATGGCACACCTTGCTGTGGTTGGTGTTTAAATCCCGACATTTGGATTGCTAGTCCTAGACAACCAGACCCCCAATCTGTCCCATAGAGTCCAGCCTGGTATCTGTATTGTGCGACCTCCATTGCGCTCCAATCATTCTTTTAAATGCCTTGCTAATCTGATCCCAGAGCTCTGTTACTATACTTTGTGTTCATAGCTCTCCGCAAATGCTGCCCGTGCCGTCAATCCTGTCCAGGTGCACAGTCAGGATGGTCTACAGTTAGTGATAAGGGGTGAAAAGCCTCTCAAAACCTTATACCTTGAATATTAGGATCTGGAAACTTGCTGTTATCATGCAAACCATTCCAACACTGGATTCAAATCAGGTTGTCAGATATTGCAACAGACAGCTATTGGCAAGTGTTAATCCTTTTATTATCTACGACCTTTTCAAAACCTTCTGCCTGCGTATACTTCCTGTCTACAAAACCTAACTTCCTGTTGTCACATTCTCCGTTTAAAAATTCCTTGGTCCAAGTTTATACTGGGAACTCCAGAACCGCCTGTAACTATGCCCCGCCAGTGGTGGCGCTGTAGCGTCTCACCTTTACGTCTCCCCGCTCCTGAGCATCTCCGGCAGAAAAAGTACAAGAAGCGTCAACAAAATCAACTTTCCAAATTGCAGTAAGCTTTACTATTTAATTATAAATAACAATATCAAATCAAGGAATTATATCACAATAAGGACAACATGTAAGACTTTCAATTGCGGAACCCTTATTCATTTAATGAGTTGAGTGGGACTTTTTAATAGTACTCTTCACTCATTCAAAAGGAACACCTCAATGTGTGTGGGAGGAGAGATTCGGGGCGATGTTTATAAAGAATCTCATTGTGCACATCGATTCCACATCGCATCTGCCTTTTATTAATTGGCCGCACTTTTCACTGGGCACCGTGATCAAATCACTGAATTTGCAAATCCAGCCACGAAGGGGACTCTCAGTTGCAATAAAGTGAACTCTGTCTGTACCTGTCTGTCACTCTCATGACCAGCTTCATCGGCTTTGCTCAGGTAGAACTTCAGTTTATCGCCGTGTTTTTCGTTCAACTTTTCCACCAAGTTCAGGGTCCGTTTACACAGGGCCTGGCCCATCGGGTCAAAGAAGACAAAGATCAGATCGGCCTGTTCACCTGCAGACAGAAAACGAGTGAACAATTCGGAAACTTACACGGTGTTAGGAGTGTCTCAATAATGCCCAATAAATGACCACAATGGATGGGTGAGTGCTCTGAAAGGTGTGGGGCTGAAGCCTATGACAGTACAAACTTGCTTCACCAACTCTCAGCCGGGGTGCACTGGACGCTGCAACTTTACTGAGTGGGCCCTGTGTCAGGGAGGGCCAATCAGCGACAGACTCCCAGAGTTCATTCCTGGCTATTAACTCCTTGCGCGTAAGGGTAAGGTGAGAGGAGCGAATGGGCTCCATTGTATCAGACTGCAGCAAAGAAACGCCAGCCCACGCACAGTGTCTTGGCTCAAATATGGAGAGTCTCTAATCACACCAGGTACCAGAGGGCACCCACGCCCGTGGAACAGAACCCGGCAAGAGTTATTCTCCAGAATGGAGAAAGCAGCAAAAAAGGGAAACAAAGAAGGCTCCGTTCATGAAGTGGGTGGTAGTGAAGTGGTCGTGGTACTTGACTAGAAACCAGGGGTTGTGAATTGAAATCTCACCATGGTGAGTTGTGAAACAGAATGAAATAATTTGGTACCAAAAAAATGACCATGGGGGCTGCTGGATTGTGATAACAAACACTCACTAACATCACTTCGGAGATGCCTATCCGGTCTGGACTACATGTGACTCCAGTCCCACACTATTTGGTGAGACAGGCTCCGCTACACTGCAGGACACTCTGAATGACCAGCTATCGCATTCTTTATTGAGAGATGAGGCTAGTCCGTCGCTGGTCGGCAGTGCGCTCCCGACTTCATTTCACAGGCCCTGCAGAACAATGCAGGCTCACCACCGGCTGAGCAATCAGCAGGCCGTCTACCGGCGACGGGTGTTGGATCTACCCTACCCGGTGTGGATTCCTGAGTGGATGTGGACTATGGGAAGTGAGTCGGAATGCAAACCAGGCAAACAGAAACACTACCTGAGTGGATTTTCAAATCCAGAAATCATGAAATGTAATATTGCCAACATACGCTTAAAAAGCTCATTTAAAATGTCGCCTCGCCTCCCACTTCCTGTTGCAGTGAGTTTTGGTCGCCCATCACTCCCATCTTCACTGACCTACCTTGTTTCCTTAGTCTCCGGAGTCAGTGGGCTAGGAATTCGTCTCGGGCGGTGGCACAAAGCGAGCGGTATCGGATAGGCCGCCCGTTTTACGTAGCGCCTGATATTCAGTTGACTGCAATAGAACTGAATATCAGGCACGGCGAACAATGGGCGTCCGATCCGATACCGCTAGTTGTTCGCCACCGCCCGAGCCGAATTTCTAGGGCAAAGAATGTAAAATCCTCATCCTCGCCCACAGTTTGCTCTGCAGCCTTTACCCCACTCCTATTATCAAATTCCTTATCACTCACACAAACTCTCCCATTAAACTTCTCACTTGGCGATCCACCTTTAAACAGCTTATGTAATCTAATATTTAAATAAAAGTCTTTATTCCGTTTCTGAACCCTATAACTGTTATCCTTTCTTGTCTTTTCATTTATCACTTGATTTAGGGGAGGAGTTGGGGAGGGGTGGGGTGGGGTGGGGTAGGAGGGGAAGGAGGAGGGGCAGGGGGAGGGGGGATGGGGGAGGAGGAGGGGGAGTGGTGGCGTGGGGAGGAGGTGGGTGAGGGGTGAGGAGGCGGACGGGGGGAGGGGGTGGATGGGGAGGGGGAGGGGGAGGGGGAGGAGGAGGAGGGGGGAAGGGGGGAGGAGGAGGATGGCGGAGAGGGGGAGGAGGTGGGGAGGTCGAGGAGGAGGAGGGGGGAAGAGGAGGAGGAGGGGGTGGAGGAGGAGGGGTGGAGGAGGAGTAGGGGGAGGGGGAGGAGGAGGAGGGGAGGGGGAGGAGGGGGAGGGGAGGAATTGGGGAGGCGGGGTGGAGGAAGTGGGGGAGGGGGGTGAAGGAGGAGGGGGGAGTGGGGGAAGGGGTTGGAGGAGGAGGAGGAGCAGGGAGGGGTGGTGGGGGAGTAGGTGGGGGGTGGAGAGGGAGGGGGAGGTGGGGGGGAGGAGGAGGGGGTAGAGGGTGTGGAGGAGGAGGGTAAGGGGGGTGGAGGAGGAAGGGGAGGAGGAGGAGGAGGGGGAGGGGAAGGGGCGGGGGTGGAGGAGGAGGGGGTGGAGGAGGAGGAGGGGCTGATGGAGGAGGGAGGGGGAGGAGGGTGTGGAGGAGGACGAGGGGGTGGAGGAGGAGGAGGGGGTGGAGGAGGAGGTGGAGGAGGAGGAGGAGGGAGGGGAGGAGGAGGGAGGAAAAGGGGGTTGAGGAGGTATGGGGAGGAGGAGGGGAGAAGGAGGGGGTGGGGGAGGAGGAGGGGAGGAGGAGGGGTGTTGGAGGAGGAGGGAGTGGAGGAGGAGGGGGTGGTGGAGGAGGAGGGAGGGGAGGAGGAGGGAGGGGAGGAGGAGGGGGTGGTGGAGGAGGGAAAGGAGGAGGAGGGGGTGGTGAAGTAGGAGGAAGTGGGGAGGGGGAGGGGTGGAGGAGGAGGGTGGGGGGAGGAGGAGGGTTGTAGGAGGAGAAGAGGAGGGGATGGGGTGGTGGAGGAGGAGAGGAGAGGAGGTGGAGGGGGTGGTGGAGGAGGAGGAGTGGAGAGGAGGAGGGGGTGGTGGAGGAGGAGGAGGGGGTGGTGAGGAGGAGGAGGGGGTGGAGGAGGAGGGGGTGGAGAATGAGGCGGGAGGGGGGGCGTGTGGATTACCATTCGACATTTTCTGTCTAAAGCCGCTGTACAAATGGAACCTTCTGTCATTCTGGTTAATGCTGTTCCTAAACAACCTTCTTCCTGTTTCCCTTTAATTATTAGCTCCTTACGGGGAAGGCTGTACGTAGGTTCATTTCTGAACACAGATACAACGAAATAACTTAGAACAAGAACACCTCTTGCTCATTGGTGTCCAGGTTCCCAGGTATCCCTCGGGTCTCTCCATGTTTCCTTTGTCACCTGATTTCCCGCATACATTGGGCTAGGTACGGCAGTGTAGTGGTTAAGTTGCTGGACTAGAAATCGAGCAAAATATGCATTCAAATCCTACCACAGAAAATAAGAATTTGTTCATTTTTTAAAACAATCTGGAAAGAAAACGCTGATATTAGTAAACGTGAGTATAAGGCTGGCGGACTGTCATAAACAACTAACAGGTTTATTAAAGCCGTTTAGGGAAGTCAAACTGTCAACCTTACCCGATCTGGCATACACCTGACTCCAGTCCCTCAGCAGTAGGTTTGACAACTCGCCTCTGAAGTAAACTTGGAGCGGCATAGTTATATCACAGAAAATATACCACCAATTTGAGAAGAAATTCCCCCACCACATTTTCAGGAGAACTAAGGATGGGCGATCAATGCCAAGGTTGCCAGTGACGTTGACATCCCGAGAATGAACATAAAACAAAATTATAGAAATCTGCCAGATTTTAATATTGAAATGTGTTGACAGCAATTTCCAAATGATCGAGCACTGGTGTCTATCTCACGGTGCGGGTTGATCTGTTACCCAGCCAGATAAGCGCTTTGTCAACATCAAACTCATAGGTCATGTCTCCATCCACAAGCCCTGGGGTATCGATAAAGGTCACCAGGTTAAACTGCTTCTGTTTGGAGGTGCTGATCTCGGTGGCCAGGTAGTCTGTCACTCCTGTGGCAGCACAGAACGAGCAGTGAGCAGGAGCAGAAGTTGTTCCAGAATTCCAGGTTCTGCTGCGGGAATAGCACTTTCCAGTTCATGTTGGTGTGTTTGTAATTCGCGAAAGGCTTTCTTTATACATCAACCTCCCTTGATAGTCAATTAATTAAAATTCCAAAATAGATTTAATGATAATATCCCGCAATGGAATTGATGAGATGGCTATATCATAAATATATCAAAAAAATGTCTTATGTCTGTGTACAATTCCTGTCTGCAACTTTTCCAAAGTCATGTTTTTGTCACACATTTCCATCAACATTTTCCAAATTATAAATTTCTGTGTCCATTTTATAATAGAAACTGAATGGGAACATTATGCTGTAATTTCACCCTCCTGTCAGTGGCGGTGCTGTGGTACCTCAGTTTTTTATCTTTCAACTCATCAACCTTTATGCACAGAAGAACGTATACTTCACCGACCTCTACTTCTCTGCTTCGCAAATTGTTCTATGTTTCATTCTATGCGTTGGTATTTCACTTGTTTATTCCCCATTTAGTTCATATTCCCCCTCACCTAAAACTCTGCTGCTCGTATCTTAACTCGCACTAAGTGCCGTTCACCCATCAAACCTGTTCTTTCTGACCGACTTTGCCACCCTGTCTTCAAATGCCTCGATATCAAAATTAACATCCATGTGTTCAATAAATCCCACACGGCCTCGACCCTCATTATCTCTGTAACCTACTCCAGCCCTACAGCCCTCCGAGATCTCTGAGCTCCATCAATTCTAGCCTGTTGCACATCTCCGCTTTTCAATGCTCCACTATTGGCGGCCGTGCCTCAGCTGCCTGGGCCCGAATCTCTGCAATTCCCTCTGTAAACCTCTCCGCCTTTCTACCTCTATCTCCTCCTTAAGCCGCTCCTTAAAACCTATCTCTTTGATAAAGCTTTTAGTCATCTGTCCGAATATCCGAAATGTTATGAAGAAAGGTCTTCGACCTGAAACGTTAACTCTGTTTCTATCTCCACGGATGCTGCCTCACCTGCTGAGATTTTCCAGCGTTTTTTGTTGTTAATCCGAAATGTTATCTCGGTATCAAAATGTGCCTGAACACGCTCCTGTTTAGTCCCCTATTCTCCTCTATATTTCCCATTTAGATTCTATTACACCTGTTAGTTCCCAGTTAGTCTGCATTCCGCCGTTTATGACATATTTTATTTTTATCCCGCTGTATATGACCCACTGATTTTACATTCTCCGTGAGTATTCCACGTGCATTTTTCAATTTAGTGTCTATTCCCCTGTTTATTTCAATTTAGTTTATATTCCCTTGTTATTTCCCATTTAGTTTCTATTACCCTGATTATTCTCCGTTTAGTTCCTATTCGACAGTTTATTCCCCATTTAGATTATATCCCCACTGTTCATTCACCACTTAGTTTCTAATACACTGTTTGTTCCCCATTTAGTGTCTATACCCTCTGTTCATCTCCCATTCAGCACTCCCTCATTTCTGCACTGAAATATCAGGCAACCTATGTGCTCGAGACCTGGATTCCTTTAACCCACTGTCTTCTGACTCAGAGGTGATGATGCTGCCACGGAGCTCCTGCTGACACGATAAGCTCTTTAATCCAAACCCATCTCTTTGATGCGCGCTCCCAGCATTACAGGCCTTTGTATTACTTGCCACATAAAACCTACTGTAATAAAGGGTAAATCACCCCATATAGATTGAAAGTAGATGCATCAGGACAATAAGCAAACCGCATCGTGGAATGTTTACAGTGCAGGAAGAGGCCACTCGGCTCATTGTGGCTGCGCTTGCTCTCTGAAAGAGCAAACCCCTTAGTTCCATTTCCCCACCCTTTCCCCATTCCCATGTTTTACATTGCGAAAAAAGCATTCCCTTCCCTTTTAAAAACTATGCTGAATCTATGTACCCAACTATTTCTGATAGATCACTCCATATCCTAACAACCACCTGCTTAAAACATCTCCTAACCTCTCCCCTCTTTTGGTTATAATCGAAAGCTTATAAGTTATAGATTCACCCACCTGTGGGAATAGTTTTTCTCCATTCTCCTTGCAACAATCCCGCAGAATTCTCAACCGCAAACTGTCTTTGTTCTAATGGAGAGAAACTTCTCTCAATCCATCCATATCTCTCTATCTATCTCCGTCTTTCTCTCTCTCTCTTCTCTCTGTCGCTCTCTCTCATCCTCTCTTTCTCTCTCTCTCTATCTCTGTTGTTTCCTCTCTTGTCTCTTTTTGGCTCGCAAAAGACCAAACTTTCTCCGGGAAGCACAGTTCAATCACCTGTCCATCAACCTACAACTTCAAGCACGAGTCACTCACACAAAATGTCTATCATCTTCCCAGCTTGCATTCGATGTTTCATCTCCAATAGAGCACGTGCTCACTGTCCAAGGCTACATTGCTTAAACCTGCGAGTCCTAATTTCAATATTTAGGCACCGTCGATTAATCTGTCGGACATCCTGCCTGTGAAAGGTTCACAGTACAACAGTGGAAACTTCACTGGTTTGAGGGGAGAGAGAAAGTGAGCGTTCCCCCTCCTGTTGTCTGCAATACTGACAGTCGCTGTGAATTTACCTTCGATCTGTTCCAGAGCTTGAAATTGCGGGTATACGTGGAGTGTAGCCTTGCCCTGTGAAAATAAACACAAACATTAGAGGAAATAAATGCTCACTCCTCGTAACTTGTTTAAAATGTTCCTTTTTGCAGCAGCTTTTAGTTGAATATTTCCCTGTGTTTCCCAAGACATACAATTAACTCCCCCATCTCGCTCACTGGTCCGTGCTGCGTTTCCGTATCTCAATCGGTGATCACAGTAGATTAACCACAACCCTTTGGGCTAGAAAGGTAGAAACAGCCCTTTCCTATCCATGCAGCTATGCTGTCAAATCCATGCGTGGGGCGGAGGATGGGGCACAATAACTGGGTTTACACACCTTATTAATGGGATTTCCAAGGCTTCGGGTCGGGTAGGGGGAGATCAGATCCCTCACACTTCGCCTCAGAAGACAATATCCTCTAGTTTAGTGTTTCGTGTTTATTGAAGTTCCTTCCCAGACAGTCAATCAGAGACACAGAATGAGCCAGGGCTCGGTGATGATTCATGAGATTACTCACTGTGAGGGATTCCCTTTTCCTGCCACTGGTGACGAAGGTAAATCCTTGTGTTTCTGTTGCAACTGCTGTTTTCTGTATATGTTCTTCAACATACCTACAAGACACAATGATTAGAGGTACAAATATTGAGGTTTGTCTAACTCGGTTCTCTCAGAATCTTTCAACAGAAAGCCGGCGAACAAACAGGCATCTGAGCAGAGGGTTCAAGAGACGGACAGCAATGTAAAGGGGTAGAAAAACCTTCAGCTAAAATATTAAGGAGCTAAAGTACAGAGGAAGGCTGAAAGCATCATTACCTACAATCCCCACAACACAGTTTTAAGCCCCCATTATCTTTCTTTAGCTCTATCTGTAATATATGGAAAACCGTAATTCCTGTTGTCGTGTTTAGTCATAATTTCAACTTAAATTTTCCTGCTGCAATGTAACAGTAGTCGCGCTTTCCTAGATGATCTGCCTGTACTCTAGAGGAACCCCATATGTTCCACCAAACTCTGCTTCCCAAATCACCGTTGGCTTTGCAGTTTTATTCCAAATAATTAAAGCATTATATAAAAATGAGGACAGAATTCTAAAATGAGAAGTGAAGTACATGAGTGCGCCCTGCTCCAATTACTCCCCAGCCTCTAAAGGCGCTTCACCTGAAGACCACACTTGGCCTCGACAATCGCTGTGCCAATAATATCCGAACATTTACTCCAACATTTCTCTTCAGGAAGACTTGAATAATGAGTTCAGTCGTTCTGCCAGAACTTTGCTCATTTACTGGTCAGTTGAACTCAGTTCTTCCTCCAATGTTTTCTTACAGTGACGGTGCATACACGGCACTTTACCTTTACAGTGAAGTGAACAGAGAACAGCATTCCTCTCAGATGTATCACATAAATTATGGCACAAGCGGAATAGTGAGTGATAACAATAAATGCACGATTTACTTTTTAACATTGAACACCGCTTTTGCCAGCTCCAGACTCAACGGGGTGAAATTGGTCTCAGCCAGTTTCACGAAACTGGGTTACAGCGAACCGAGAGACACTTTTACACCGCAATCGATTTTCTTCTCCATTAACGTCAACGGAGATATATTAACTTCATGGAATATATACGATTAATAGGTACGGCTAGCGAGCAGGAAAATTGAATTAGTCTGTATGGGATATTAAGTGCCATGGAGGCAAGAGTAAACTAGTTGATTGTTTTCAGGAGGTCACTAACATGCTAGAGAAAGGAGCGCCCCTGGATGTTCTCTGCATGGACATCCAGAAGGTAGTTGATCAGGTTTTGAAAAAGAGATATGAGCAAAAATTAAAGCGTGTGGAATTGGCAGCAACCTTGTGAAATGGATTGGAATTTGGTTGGGATGTAGGAGACAGAGAGTTTGGATAAATTGCAAATAATCTGATTGTCTTGAAGTGACAAGTTCTGTTACACATGGATCTATTTTGTGTCCTCATCCTTTCACCATATTTTTCAATGGTTTGGATGAAGGAATAGAGAGTTGTATATTACAAGTCTGCACATAGTTGGCAGACACATCAGTTAGTGTAGATGGGAGCAGGAATTTACAAAAGGACATAAAACCGTTGAAGTGAATAGGAACAACTGTAGCAAAATGATCTCAATACGGGAAAGCGTGAGGCCATCACGCCAGATCCAGAAAACTAATTCGGAGGATGCTCTGTATCGTGAGAAACTACGAACTATGTAGAATCAAATAAATATTCGGTATCCGTGCAGATATATCATTGAAAGCTAATAGACAGGTAACAAACGAAATCAAATGATTGAAGGAATGTTGGCCCCTATGTCAAGGGGGCTGGAAGTCAGTGCGGAGAAAGTTACCCTCCAGTTGTGGAGAGCCTTGGTGAGGCCCCCATCTAGAGTATTGGTCCAGTTATGGACATCGCACCTCAGCAAGCATGTGTTGGACTTTGAGGGGTACAGAACAAATTCACCAGCATAAATGTGTGTTCCCCTGAGTATAGAACATTGAAGGAGATCTGATAGAAGCGTTCAAAATGATAAAAATATTCGGTAGGATGGATGCTAAGAAACTATGTCCTCTAAAAGAAGGGAGCGTAACTTTAAAAATAAAGCTAGGTCATTCACGAGCAAAATCGGGAAGCACATATTCCCACGAAGAATAATGGGAATCTGGAAGTCCCCCCCCCCCCCCCCCCCCCCCACAGCAAACCATTTCCACCACCACTGAAGTGTAAAATAATGAGGACAGGCGGGTTTGCGATTATAATGAGTGAATTAATCGAGGTTTTTCTTAATACTTAAGGCATTTTTTGAGGATGGAACTGGTAGAATAGTTAAGGGAGAACCAGTGGATGTGGTGTATTTGGACTTTCAGAAGGCTTTCTATAAGGTCCCGCATAAGAGATTAGCGTGCAAAGTTAAAGCACATGGTATTGGAGGTAAGGTATTGCCTTTGATAGAGAACTGGTTGGCAGACAGGAAGCAAAGAGTTGGAATAAATGGGTCTTTTTCCGAGTGGCAGGCAGTGACTAGTGGGGTACCGCAGGGATCGGTCCTAGGACCCCAGCTATTCACAATATATATTAATGATCTGGACGAGGGAATTGGATGTAATATCTCCAAGTTTGCAGATGGCACAAAGCTGGGTGGGAGTGTGTGCCGTGAGGAGAATGCCGAGAAACTCCAATATGATTTGGACAGGATGGGTGATTGGGCAAAAGCATGGCAGATGAAATATAATGTGCATAAATGCCAGGTTATCCACTTTGGTGTCAAAAACAGGAAGGCGGATTATTATCTGAATGGCAATAGATTGGGAGAAGGGGAAGTGCAACGAGACCTGGATGTCCTTCTGCACCAGTCGCTGAAGGTAAGCATGCAGGTGCAGCAGGCGGTTAAGAAGGCAAATGATATGTTGCCCTTCGTAGCGAAAGGGTTCGAGTAAAGGAACAAGGATGCCTTGCTGCAGTTGTACAGGGCCTTGGTGAGACCACATGTTGACTTTTGTGTGCAGTTTTGGTCGCCTTATCTGAGGAAGGATGTTCTTGCAATGGAGGGACTGCAGCGAAGATTCACCAGGCTGATACCTGGGATGGCAGGAATGACGTATGAGGAGAGATTGGGTCGATTGGGCTCATACTCGCTGGAGTTTATAAGAATGAGAGGGGATCTCATTGAAACTTATAAAATTCTAACAGGACTAGACAGACTAGCTGCAGGAAGGATGTTCCCGATGGCGGGGGAGTCCAGAACCAGGGGTCACAGTCTAAGGATAACGGGTAGGCCATTTAGAACTGATATGAGGAGGAATTTCTTCACCCAGAAAGTGGTGACCTTTGGAATTCTCTACCACAGAAGGCAGTAGAGGCCAATTCATTAAATATATTCAAGAAGGAGTTAGATATATTTATTAAAGCTAAAGGGATCAAGGGATATGGGGAGAAGGCAGGGACAGGTTACTGAAGTTGGATGATCAGCCATGATTTCATTGAATGGCGGAGCAGGCTCCAAAGTCTTAATGGCCTGCTCCTGCTCCTATCTTATATGTCTCTATGTTTATGTTTCTATGTTTCAATGTTAGATGCAGATTTGACAGGGTAGATACAGAAATTCATATGCTGTTGTATGGAAGTCCAGCACAATCTAGAAATCTGTCTCTCAAAAATGGTAAATGTTGAGAATAGTGAAATTTTCAATATTGAGATTGTTTTTGGTAAATGTGTCAAGGGTATTAATTATCAGCCATGATACAATTGAATGACAAAACAGGCTACAGGATCTGCGTTATCTACTCCTGTATTTAATCCCATTTTTCTTTTAGTCGCTTATTCTATGATCGTACTGTTCTACAGCTGTATAATTGTATGAATCTTTGGTGCTGCAGCTGGATAATGCACTGATTCTACCGTACTTCAGTTCTCTGATTCTATGGAGTAGATTTTCAGCGTGCTGCCTGGACATCAAACTGGCATTTCAGATTGCCCGCCAATTATGCAAATTACCTGATTTTCATTCACGTTGATTTCTGCTTCTAAGATGCTGCAGTTCTCAGTTCTCTGAACTGTGTGCCTCTGATTTTCTATTTCTATGGTTACATTATTCTCTGAATCATTGGTTCCAAAGCCCTAAGATAATATGATTCTATGATTCACTGATTCTATGATTATCTGTTTATTTCACTCTCTGCTTCTGTAACTCCACCATTCTACAGTCCCGTCATTTTCTATTTCTCCGGTGCTATCTTTCTATGATACTATGATTAGTTGTAACGTAAGTACTTCACCATGAAGGCATCATCTTGCTGAATCTATGCTGCATGCTGTCTGCGGCTGAATGAGGTTCTATATAGGGTGCCTAAAAGTGCACACATTTTCTGTCTGAGGCCTGTCCAAATTTACTTCCTAATTCCTGTACTCGATGTCCTCTTGGTTTTTTAATCCGCTGCTATTTGGCTCATGCGCAAATTTTGAGATTAAGCTCCCTATGCTCAATTGAAAATCGTTGATATACACCAAGAACTAAAATGGACGCAGTTCTGACCCCGGACTATACCACTTCCAACCCGTCTCCAATACAAGCATCCCCATTAGGCCCCGATTTTAAAAGGGCTGCCGCGAACCTTGCGTGCCAGATCCAAGGCAATTGGCACGCCTGAAGAGGTTATTGGGGCACGACTATTGAATGTTAAGTAGGCCCCGCCTTCCTTTAGCGGGAGTCCCGTCGATGGCGTGATACTTCTTCGTGACAATGAAGGCAGCCAGCAAGCTGGAGCTTGGAGCTAAAGTTTAAAATTCGAACCTTTCCCCTGCACTATTCTCGCTGGTTAGAGACCCTGCTCATTTTCTCTCTGTCAACAGATTTACAGCTATCATGCTGTAGTTTCTCATAGCATTTTCCTGAGTTTTGTAGCAAGCTTCCTTTGAAGCGTTTTATCAAATGCCATGTGAAAATTCATTTATATTACATCCGCAGCATTAACAAGTAACTCCGATCCCACACCACTTGGTTGGCTCTTAATGCCTTCAAGACACCTAGAGTTGGGGATAAATGCGTCCTTGCCAGCGTCACCGAGATCGCGAGAGTAAAAGAACAAATGACGTACTCACCAGTTGATGAACGAGCTCTTGCCTGCCGAATGGTTCCCCATCAACATCACCGTGATCTTCTTCCTTGGAGCCAAGAGGCCGAGTCCCAGCCGGCTGGCAGTGCCTTCCAGGCCTGTCAACAGCAGAGGGTCACTCAGTATCTCAGTACAAACAGCAAAGTTGTGTGTTGTGTGTGCGTGAAAGTGACACAGAGGGGGGATTTTAACTTTGGGCGACGGTGTAAAATGGGACATATCCAATATGTCCCCTATTTTATACCACGCCCGATTTTCCTTCCCATTGAAAACAATGGAAGGCCAATTCGATATTGCACATTTTATATTATCGCCAGAAGCTAAAGTGCCCCCAGAAAAAGATTCGGGGAATGTAGCTAAATTAAAGAGAGAAAGTAAATGCCTGCTGAATATACATGAGATGCTGATTGTCAGAAAAATCAAAGAGGGTTCACTTTAAGTTTGGGTATTGGCATAACACCGGCGATGGAGAACTGGCCGTTCATTATTCACGCCTCCCGAATCTCCCCACCACTGACTTCCTCAGATTGGAGAATCCAGCATGGAGGATAATACGCGTCTAATTCGATATCACCCAGTGTACAGCATCGCATAAAATTATAATTTTTATCAAAAGCATTGAAATTCGGTCAATGAGAACAGGGATGAACTGATCTATCGTTATCTGGTGTATCTCTCTATCCGTTCTGGCACAAATGTAACCCTTCAAGCCCCCACATCTTTAAATGTAAATCCCATTCTCCCTCTCTGTAAATCTCATTCATGCTCCCATTCCCTCAATCTATCGATGCCAGACATATTCTCTCACTCGGTGAGTCTCACTCGCAATCGCATTCTCTCACTCTCTAAATCTCACTCCCGTTCTCTCACTCTGCAAATATCACTCCCATTCCCTCACTCTGTAAATCCCACTCCCATTCCCTCAATCTGTAAATCTCACTCCCATGCCCTCACTCTGTAAACCTCACTCCCATTCCCTCACTCTGTAAAGCTCACTCTCATTCCCTCACTCTGTAAATCTCACTCCCTTTCCCTCAATCTCTAAATCTCACTCCCATTCCCTCAATCGGTAAATTTCACTCCCATTCCCTTACTCTGTAAATCTCACTCATTTTCCCTCAATCCGTAATTCTCACTCTCATTCCCTCACTCTGTAAATCTCACTCCAATTCCCTCACTCTGTAAATCTCACTCCCATGCCCTCACTCTGTAGATCTAACTACCATGCCCTCACTCTCTAAATCTCACTCCCACTCCCTCACTCTGTAAATCTGTCCCACTCCCTCACTCTGTAAATCTCACTCCCATTCCCTCACTCTGTAAATCTCCCTCCCATCCCCACCCTCTGTAAATCTCACTCCCATTCCCACCC
The DNA here is from genome assembly GCA_030390025.1 of Squalus acanthias. NCBI lineage: Eukaryota > Metazoa > Chordata > Chondrichthyes > Squaliformes > Squalidae > Squalus > Squalus acanthias. The sequence goes on from JASTWF010000176.1 coordinate 258,698, forward strand.
TCTGTAAATCTCACTCCCATTCCCTCACTCTGTAAATCTCACTCCCACTCCCTCACTCTGTAAATCTGTCCCACTCCCTCACTCTGTAAATCTCACACCCATTCCCTCACTCTGTAAATCTCACTTCCATTCCCTCACTCTGTAAATCTCACTCCCACTCCCTCACTCTGTAAATCTCACTCCCACTCCCTCACTCTGTAAATCTCACTCCCATTCCCTCACTCTGTAAATCTCACTCCCATTCCCTCACTCTGTAAATCTCACTCCCATTCCCTCACTCTGTAAATCTCACTCCGATCCTTCCTCTTTCTGCTGCCCTGCTGTGCTCAGACCAGACGGACCCAGTGCATTGTGAGCAACAAAAATCCTTAAAGCTGGAGTAAATCACAGAGCTCGCGCTTCAAATTTACAGATACATGACTGAATCATTATAGATATATTTAAATATTCTTAAAAGAAACATGTCTCCAACAAACACCGCTCTGAGAGCGAGTTCTGACAAAGACCTGCTGAAAGCAACATCATAAAGTTGAATTGCTGTCACTCAGGCAGAGTGAAACCCGAGAGCCGAGTGACTCAGAAACACCGAAATAAATCTCTCAGTTGTTGCCTTTAACAGACGTGAGGGAGGGACTGGGCCGTGTGTTGTAAATATATGTTGAAAATAATTCTCAATGCTGTCCCTAAAACGCTTGCCCCCAATGTCTTACCGTGCTTTGAGTCGGTGTACAGCAAGTGACATTCCCTGAAGATCTTCTCATTAATGGAGAGGCTCACACTCTCCAAGGGGTTTGAAGCGAATCGTCGCCTCAGCCTTCCTGACATTGACCGTGCTGGGAGCTCTGCAGAATCCCTCAGCCTGGCCTGTGACAAGCAGGCTCATAGCTGACCAGACCATAATACTGGCCCGTTATGTAAAGCAGCAGGCGTTGTAAGTCCATGTGTGAGTGACAGACCGTGTGTGCGAGCCTGCTCACACCATCTGTTTAATCCCTCTGGGCCCCTGTCCAACAGGATCTTTAAATCGCCGCCCACCCAAATCCAGCAGCTGGCTCGGGTCAACACCCTTGGTGTTCTGTTTACTTGAAATAGTTAAAACGGAGCCTGTTGTTAAGGTCTCAATTTTCTGTTTAATGTTAGGTTTAATCAAACATGTATTCACCCACCGCTGCCATGTTTAATTCAGTAACTTATTATGTTGGAAGACTTGGTTAAACTATCGCTGTCTAATGAAATAGCTAAACTACAATCCACGAATAAACCTTCCATGTACAGTATCAGAGTAACTATAACAAACAGCTTATTAATCTATTAATGTAGCTCAGTCCTCTGTCAAAAACAACAACTAGTTAAGATCAAACTATAATAAAAATATGGCTATTCCTTAGAGGTGCTACCTTAATCATTAACTAGTTATATTCAAGTCCCTTGTTAACCGCTTAGTGCCACTAACTACCGATCCTCTAGTTAATGTTCAACCTCTTCCTTGCCCGCTCACAACTCTGGCGAAGCCCTGGTTCATTCAGATAAATCCGGATGAGGCATAACTTTCGGTCCATCGAGCAGATCAATCCACTGGACCCACAATCCCATCACTGCCTCTAGCTGCTCCTTGAACGGTTCAACAGTCTTCCGCCCATCCCGACCCAGAATATCAATTCAGTGATCAGTCAGCACAAGTATGAAGCATTGACACATGGTCCAAGTTCTGGTCCTTTACCGCTCTGTACCATTAAACCTGATTAAGATAATCCTTGTTTACCACCCCTCGTACCTTGCCTAACTCCACAGGTCCACAGTCTTAGAGGCCACCTTAGAGTTATATAAAATAATGAATGCTAAGGATAGAGTGTCGAATGATAGGTTATTTGAGTTTGAGAGGATGTAGAGAACCAGGGGACAAGCATTTAAATTACACTAGCGTAGGAATAGGCTGGATGCTCGGCTTTCCCAGAGAGCAGTGAGCGTTTGGATTGCGCTGCCAGTTTGTGCGGTGTGTGCTGACTCTCTGCATCCCTTCAAAAGGGAGCTGGACTGGTCTTGGCTGGGCCAGAGACGCCTCATATTAAATGTAAATGGTTTAACTATTAACGTGCGCATGGCCACTGTGATCTACTGGACTGGTTTCGATCGCCTGAGCATGTCGGAGAGGATTTCCCCCGTTATTCGCCCTGTTTCTTTCCTGTTATTTTACTGCTCCCAGGATATCACATGGAGGTAGAAAGCCCTGATGCTACAAGCCTGTGGGAGCAGGATTGCTGGGCCAGCTGGTCTTTTCCTATCTTTCTATGTTCTTGCACCGTCATTAAGTTTTAACAGCTTGACTTTTCGCTGCACTTTCCCCGTGGCCGAGCTCTCTGACACTCGAACGCGGCCTAGCGACCTCCCTCTATCCCGCTCCCAGGAGTGGATGCTACCTTTGTGCATGAGTGACCAGAAATAAGGTCAATACCCAGGGTCAGTACTGACTGGAGCACATCACAACTGCAGCATTAGAGCCTGAAACGTCATGTTTATTGGGCGTTGTAGCTCAGTCCTCTGTGTGTTTGGTTGCTTGCTGCACAGCGCTCAGTGTACCCGCTATCCTCAGTCACATCACCATTCAGTAAATGCTCACTGCTTAATCTGTCCTGCACAATCCGAGAGCAGTTTTGTGTTATATGCTTATCAAAGGAAGCTTTGCATTGATAGAGCGCCTTTCACGAGTTCAGGATATCACGAAGCAATTTACAGCCAATTCAGTACTTGTGAGGAGCGGTCACTGTTGTGTAGTACATGTGGTAGCTAATTAGGGCACAGCACACTACCACAATGTAATAATCAGCAGATAATCTGTTTACCTGTTGTTGTTTGAGGTTAAATATTTGCGAGATCGCTCTTCTTCTCAATAGTGCCATGGGATCTTTAACGTCCACCCAAGTTGTCAGAGAAGGCATCGATTTAACGTCCCATCGGGAACTCTCCGGCAACATAGATTGTTTATTCAAATCACCTTCTCATGGCAACGTTGATGGGCAGTAACTGGCAACATCATTGAATGATGTTTAAAAATGTCAACGGTTATGAATAAATTAGATACTTGGTTGAACATGCGACATCCTCCACCTAGGGCAGCAGGCGCATGGGAAAACCACCACCTCCAAGTTGCCCTCCAAGTCACACACCATCCTGACTTAGAAGTATATCGGCGATCCTTCATTGTCGCTGGGTTAAAATCCTGGAACTGCCTACCTAACCACAATGTTGGAGCAAATTCACCACACGGACTGCAGCGTTTCAAGAAGGCGGCTCGCCATCACATTCTCAAGGGCTTAGGGATGGGCAATAAATGCAGGCCTTGACAGCGACGCCCACATCCAATAAACGAATAAAAAAAGTAAAGTGGGATAAAATGATATGGGAACCAGGTGGGCACATGTAATTTGAAGTTAATTATCAACTATACGGAATGGTTGGGCCGATTCCATGTTGTAATTTATATGTTATTCTGTCTTAGGTGACCCTGTTTATTTGGGGGTGTTTGTTGCTCCCTTTGAATTAGCACTTTGGTTCCCTCAAACTTTCTTTGGACTTGAGCTATTACAGGAAGCAAAGGAAGCACAGGGAACACGAATAAAGAAACTTAGGATACAGTAAGCACGGGAAAAAGTGAAACCAGAATAACAGGAAACAAAAATTACATTGAAAAGGACACAGTAAATATAGAAAGCAGGAAAATAGAACTCAGGAAACTTAGGGCACATTAAACTTAAGACTGTCTGTTGGAGCAATGTTAGAGTAGGTTCACTAGCAGTAATGTTAGAGTAGGATCACCACCAGTAATGATAGAGTAGAGTCGCCAGCAGTAATGTTAGAGTAGGGTCAACACCAGTAAAGTTAGAGTAGTATCACCACCAGTAATTTTAGAGTAGTGTCACCACCAGTAATGCTAGAGTACGGCAACCACCAGTAATGTTAGAGTAGGGTCAACACCAGTAATGTTATAGTAGAGTCACCACCAGTAATGTTAGAGTAGGGTCATCACCAGTAATGTTAGAGTAGGGTCACTACCCGTAATGTTGGAGTAGGGTCACCACCAGTAATGTTTGAGTAGAGTCACCACCAGTAATGTTAGTGTAGGGTCACCCACAGTAATGTTAGAGTAGGGTCATCAGCAGTAAGGTTAGAGTAGTGTCACCACCAGTAATGTTAGAGTAGGTGCACCAGCAGTAATGTTAGAGTAGATTACCAACTGCAATTGTAGAGTAGAATCACCACCAGTAATGTTAGATTAGGGTCAACAACAGTAATGTTAGTGCAGGCTCACCTCCAGTAATATTAGAGTAGAGTCACCACCATTAATGTTAGAGTAGGGTCACTACTACTAATGTGAGAGGAGAGTCACTACCAGTAATGTTAGAGTAGATACACCACCAGAAATGTTACTGAAGTGTCACCACCAGTAATGTTTGAGTAGAGTCACCACCAGTAATGTTACTGTAGAGTCACCACCAGTAATGTTATAATGGAGTCACCACCAGTAATCTTAGTGTAGGGTCACCCACAGTAATGTTAGAGTCGGGTCATCAGCAGTAAGGTTAGAGTAGTGTCACCACCAGTAATGTTAGAGTAGGTGCACCAGCAGTCATGTTAGAGTAGATTCACCAACTGCAATTGTAGAGTAGAATCACCACCAGTAATGTTAGATTAGGGTCAACAACAGTAATGTTAGTGCAGGCTCACCTCCATTAATATTAGAGTAGAGTCACCACCATTAATGTTAGAGTAGGGCCACTACTACTAATGTGAGAGGAGAGTCACTACCAGTAATGTTAGAGTAGATACACCACCAGAAATGTTACTGAAGTGTCACCACCAGTAATGTTAGAGTGGAGTCACCAACAGTAATGTTATAGTAGGGTCACTGCCATTAATGTTAGAGCAGGGTCACCACTAGTAATGTTAGAGTAGAGTCATCACCAGTAATGTTAGAGTAGGGTCACCAGCATTAATGTTAGAGGAGGTCACCGCCATTAATGTTAAAGTAGGGTCACCACCAGTTATGTTAGATTAGGGTAATCACCATTAATGTTAAAGTAGGGTCACCACCAGTATTGTTAGAGTAGGGTCACCACCAGTAATGTTAGAGTAGTGTCACCACCATTAATGTTAGAGTACAGTCACTAGCAATAATATTAGCGTAGAGCCCCCACCAGTAATATTACAGTAGGGTCACCACCAGTTATGTTAGATTAGGGTAATCACCATTAATGTTAAAGTAGGGTCACCACCAGTATTGTTAGAGTAGGGTCACCACCAGTAATGTTAGAGTAGTGTCACCACCATTAATGTTAGAGTACAGTCACTAGCAATAATATTAGCGTAGAGCCCCCACCAGTAATATTACAGTAGGGTCACTACCTGTAATGTTAGATAGGTTCACCGTCAGTAATTTTTGTGTAGGGTCAAAGCCAGTAATGTTAGTGTGAGGTGACCACCACTAATCTTAGAGTAGATTCACCACCAGTAATGTTAGAGTAGGGCCAAAGACCAATAATTTTAGAATAGGATCAAAACCAGTAACGGTAGAATAGGATCACCAGCATTAAAGTCAGCGTAGCGTAATCGCCAGTAATATTGGAGTAGGATCACCGGCAGCAATGTTAGAGAGGAGTCATCACTAGTAATGTTAGCGATGAATCATCTCCAGTATTGTTAGCAATGAATCATTGCCAGTAATATTATAGCGGAGTCATCACTAGGTATCAGTACAGTAAAAAAACAAATTTAGCTTATGCAATGGATGAGTAAGATTTTCAGCGAATGGATTTGAAACCTCAAGAGCCTAAGGCAGAGACCAGGAGGTATGTTCCATTCAGCGTTCAGGGATCATGCGCAGGGCACATTCCCTCTGGGATTACTTTCCATACAATTTCCCCACTGCGGCCCGGGCGCACTGAAGCGGAAAATCGCCCCTTGTTTGTTAAGTGACTGTAACTAACGCCACTTATTGTGTAACATGTTTTTTTCTGACCGGGCACCGATTGTTCTATAAATGAGGAGTATTTACCGAAATCAGATACACTCCATTCCGAACCGTAAAGCTGGACAGATTTCGCACAGTTTTTTAAAATGGAACTGCCAACAATTCTACAGATAAAGCAAATTTACTACCCAGTTCTCGCAACCTTTGGGGCTCCCGGTAAGTCAATGTATTCTGTTGTGTAATAGCTGTTGACTATCTCAGTGTTAATGTAATATATTCCGAGCATGTCCTCATTGCAGAGTCATTGATCCACCGGGATATGTCGGTGAAAATCAGTGGGAATTTTGCTAGTCCGTGCGGCCGATGAGGCGCTGTTCTGGTCGCTCGATCGTGGCAACCGGGCGCTCAACTTTCCTCCGTAAACTGAGGGGGGGCGAGGCTGATTCCCCGGCCCCTCAAATAGTACATAGATCACTGAAGAATGTGTTGCTTAGTGTCCATGGTAATCATTTCATCGGTACCGTTGTTCCCTGTCTACTTTAAGTTGATAATTCCTTGTACTGCAGCCACCTCCAACCATCAGAGGACTGTGAAAGATATTTGGATCAATAATTGCCGCTTAGGGAGCTGCTGCACTCCCCTCGGCTGCAAAGAACCTTCGCGGCTCCACCAGCTCCCGCTCTGTTACCGAGCAGCTCCCTCGGGGCCATTAGAAATAGAAAAAGCGCAGAGTTTCGACCTACATCGAATGTTTGTGGCACAGCTGAATGTATTATTTATATTCATATCTTTCCAGTAATTGTTTGTAAATTATATTGAATACAGCTGACATCTGATGCCGCTCCCGAGATCCCCCTCGCCAATTAAACCGATGAGATTAAATGGAAAATTCCATCGATTGCTCCCTGGGGCCGCTGTAGTAACTCATCAAATTGGCTCTGTGCATCACATGGTCCCAGCCTCATGGCGGGAAGGTTTCAGCGTTCCACACTGCAATGGAATGTGTGGTTGGATGTATGTAAGGGATTCCGCTTCTTTATTGACTGTGAAAATTAACAAGCTATCGAATCTTCCAAGGTTGCCCTTTAAGGGACTTTAATCTGTTACTGTACCGTCCCTGCGAGGTGCTGCGGCTTGACCTGGACCGCATCGTTAAAGTGTGAATGGAGACCCAATGGATTTCAAACGAAAGGTTTCAACATGAAATGTAAATTTGTTTTCCTCTCCACACATAATGCTTGTCCTGCTGAGTATGTTCAGAATTTTCTTTTTCATGCATGAATATAGTGTCAGTGGCGATAGTGATGGAGATTGATTCGGAAGAGATGTATCATGGACGGCTGATCCGGAGTCGCCCGTTTTACACTGTCGCCCAAAGTCAAAATTCCCCTCCGTTCAGCCATCAGTGCCTGGTTGTCGGTGGTGTTGGGGGTCTCTATCCGTTACCATGGCGATACTGAATACGAGCGATCCTCCCAGCACCCACCCCTACCCACCAACTTGACACAGTCTGACTAAAGTGTGCTGCAAGGACGACGCCTTCTCAGTCCCTCGATATTGAGTGTTTAATGATTACTTTCGTTTGAAAAGGTCTTTTGTCGATGTTCGTCTATATAATAACGTTTGCATAACCCTCAGTAGGAAAACATCGGTTCATCTCCCCACAATACGCTGTAAGATTTATCCGAGTGTCCCCATTACTTACTCTTGTCCCTCTTTCTTTACAGCGAACCTATTGACAATGGTGATTCTCTCCAGAGGAAAATGCGGTCTTTCCAAATGTATCTCGGTCTACATGGTGGCCATGGCAACAGCAGATCTACTGGTCATGATCCTCAATGTAATCGTATATCACATTTTGAGTAAACACTTCCCAGATTCATTCCTGCCCTACACTGCCGTTTGTAAGTTCATGATGTACATGTCTTGTACCAACCTGGATATGTCGGGGTGGTTTACCGTCTCCTTCACATTTGACCGATTTGTAGCTATATGTTGTCAGAAGTTTCAAACAAAGTATTGCACAGTGAGAACTGCGGCCGCGGTTATAACAACGGTCTCTGTCCTGGTTTATTTAGAGAACATCCCATTTTGGTTTGCCTTTGAACATAAACAAATAACCAACAATGTTCCCTGGGGTTTCCGCCCCAGTGCGGCCTTTTTTTTCATCGCCTGCAGGTGTAGCTTACTTCCGCTTAGAAAATATTTCCATTACGTGGCTTCCTTTTGCTTTGATATTACTGCTTAATTGTTTGACAGTCAGACGTATTTTAGTGGCCAGCGGAGCCCGCAGGAGACTCCGGGATCACAGCAGTGAGAATCAGAGCGATCCAGAGATGGAGAACAGAAGGAAATCCATAATTTTACTGTTCACTGTATCGGGCAGTTTTATATTGTTGTGGCTGACAACTGCCGTGAGTTTTATAGTTAACAACCTGGCCGTGCATCACTGACGTGATTATACAGACCCTGCATACATCGCCACTGAAACCGGATATCTACTCATGTATTTGAGTTCCTGTACAAACACGTGTATTTATGCAGCTACACAAACTAAATTCAGGGAAGAGCTGAAGAAGCTGGTGAAATCTCCTTGGGCATTTATTCGGATATTGGTGAAAAAAATGAAAGTCAAGCCAAAGCTTCCTGTCCTAACTAGAGTTAAATTAGAGCCCGTGTTCTATTTTAGTTGGTCTGTCTTTCTGTTAGGACGAAATTGTCGTTGTGAAATTGAACAGGTATCAGGAACCATTTCCTCCACTTTGTGCCGTGTGTTTGATGTCTGCTGCTTTCCTCGGGTGAACGTAATCGTTTCCTGCTAAAACACACGCACTTCCCGCTCAAGATTCAAAGAGAACAGTCATGATTGAGCTTCCGCAGTGGAGTAGAACATGTGTGCGTCAGCGTTAATTACCTCACACGGCAGGTACTGGAATGAGACGCCCCAGTTTAATTAACAGATAAAGTTTTCTTTAGTGTAAAAACAATGTTTTATAATGGTGGTTATTTGTAATTCTGTAATCTTGGTGTGAATGTTGCAGGTGCTGGTCTCCCCATCAGAATCCCCCCCCCCCCCCATTGTCTCCTGGACCAATAAAACGAGGGCCTGTCTCCTGACCGGTGTCTGATGATGGAGACAGTAGGAACTTGACTCGTCAATGTGACATTAGACATCTTTGTACACAGATATTTACTGAAAATCTCAACTGGTCATCCCAATGTTGGAATGTTATAACAGTGGACAGTCCATTCGACCCAACCAGACCGTGTCGACTTTTACCCTCCACCCGAGCAAATAGTTCCAATTACTTCACCCACGCGGATTCAACATCCCTTCAAACTATTTATATTCAGCCACATTTGCAATTTAATCTTCAATATTGATATTGATATAACTTCTCCCTCCGTTATATCCACAGTCTCACAAGTCTCCATGTAAAGCGCCTTCTCCTAGCTTTAGTTCTAAATCTTTAAAATGTATCATTTTATCACTGTCCGTGATTTATTTACCCTTCAACTAACGGAAGGTTTCTCTTCCATCTATCCTGTCCAATCCCTTCTTAATGTAAACCACGTGGGTAGGAGTTGCCAAAAGATATAAGTCTGGTATCAATGCACAGTTTAGTGAACATGATGCGGAGATGCCGGTGTTGGACTGGGGTGGACAAAAATGAGAAGTCGCACAACACCAGGTTATAGTCCAACAGTTTTATTTGAAATCACAAACTTTCGGAGCTGCTGCTCCTTCGTCGGGTGAATTAAAGAAATACAGAATCGCCAAAGCATATATAGATAGAGAACAATGCATGTGTAACTTACAATGGCAGACGACTAAATTTAATCATCCTGACTGTTTATCTGCCGAGGTATGACAAAAGGCAATCAGGTCAGCCAGGAAGGTACCACATCAAAGACAGACCAGTTGAACCAGGAACACTCCTCGCCACGATGGACGTATCGGCACTCTACACCAGTGTCCCCCACGATGACGGCATCGCTGCGACAGCCTCAGTACTCAACACCAACAACAGCAAATCTCCATACGCCATCCTACAACTCATCCGCTTCATCCTTGACCACAATATCTTCACCTTTGACAACCATTTTTTTTACCCAAACACACGGAACAGCCATGGGGACCAAATTCGCACCCCAATACGCCAACATCTTCATGCACAAGTTCGAGCAAGACTTCTTCGCTGCACAGGACCTCCAACTAACGCTGTACACCAGATACATCGACGACATCTTCTTCCTTTGGACCCATGGCGAAGGATCACTGAAAAGACTACACGATAACATAAACAAGTTCCATCCCACCATCAAACTCACCATGGACTACTCCTCAGAATCGGTTTCATTCCTGGACACACGAATCTCCATCAAAGACGGACACCTCAGCACTTCACTCTACCGCAAGCCCACGGACAACCTCACGATGCTCCACTTCTCCAGCTTCCACCCTAACCACGTTAAAGAACCCATCCCCTATGGACAAGCCCTGCGAATACACAGGATCTGCTCAGACGAGGAGGAACACGATGGACATCTACGGGCGCTGAAAAACGCCCTCGTAAGAACGCGATATGGCGCTCGACTCATCGATCGACAGTTCCGACGGGCCACAGCGAAAAATCGCATAGACCTCCTCAGAAGGCAAACACGGGACACAACCAACAGGGTACCCTACGTCGTCCAGTACTTCCCCGGAGCAGAGAAACTACGCCATGTTCTTCGCAGCCTTCAACATGTCATCGATGACGACGAACACCTCGCTAAGGCCATCCCCACGCCTCCACTACTTGCCTTCGAACAGCCGCCTAACCTCAGAAGTACCATCGTACGCAGCAAATTACCCAGCTTTCAGGATAACAGCGACCACGACACCACACAACCCTGCCACGGCAACCTCTGCAAGACATGCCAGATCATCAACACAGATACCATCATCACACGTGAGGACACTACCCACCAGGTACATGGTACATACTCATGTGACTCGGCCAACGTTGTCTACCTCATACGTTGCAGGAAAGAATGCACCACGGCATGGTACATCGGCGAGACCATGCAGACACTGAGACAACGTATGAACGGACACCGCACAACAATCACCAGGCAGGAGTGTTCCCTCCCAGTCGGGGAACACTTCAGCAGTCAAGGACATTCAGCCTCGGATCTGCGGGTAAGCATTCTCCAAGGCGGTCTTAGAAACACACGACAACGCAAAATCATCGAGCAGAAACTGACAGCCAAGTTCCGCACTCATGAGGACGGTCTCAACCGGGATCTTGGGTTTATGTCACGATACATGACGTGATCCAGACTCGAGTCGTCGTTGGCTTGTTCACAGATATGATTCCCAGTAAAAAAGTAAAAATTTTAAAGTTTATCGTTTTACATACCGACTGCAGCTTTTGACACGTTAGACCCCCTGTAACTCCACATCATTGTCTCAGTTGTATCTTGCTATGTCTTTGATGTGGTACCTTCCTGGCTGACCTGATTGCCTTTTGTCACACATTGGCAGATAAACAGTCAGGATGATTAAATTTAGTCGTCTGCCATTGTAAGTTACACATGCATTGTTCTCTATCTATATATGCTTTGGCGATTCTGTATTTCTTTAATTCACCCGACGAAGGAGCTGCAGCTCCGAAAGCTTGTGATTTCAAATAAAACTGTTGGACTATAACCTCGTGTTGTGCGACTTCTCAGTTTAGTGAAAGTCAGGACACTGTAGTGAAGTTGCTTAATTGCTAGTTTTCACTTGGAGATGTTTGTGTCCTTCCTTTAGATGAAGAAAGAAAATATTATACTTGATAGCATGGCAAATATGCGAAAAATCGGGACCATGCAAGGGCGGTCCTAATCAATCACCGACCGACCCCCGATCCATCGATTGATAGTCAGAAGGGGCAGAAATGGCTTGCATCGGATGTCTGGCACTGTAAGATCTGGGATATCGCTGTGTTTGCAGAAGTGACGCGTTGTGCATGAAGCAACCAGCATGCTCTATGCGTGATGAAGTTACTCTGCAGAACGGATCCAAAACATGGTCAGTCACGCAAACAGCAGCACTACCTGAAATAGTTAATGTGTCTCTGGAGAGTGAGAACATGTGTAAAACCGATGGATGGCGATCTCAGCAATAGAATAGGCCGAGATAGATCTATGATGCTGAGGAGATATTGTTTAGTGTTGACATGAAATACTTTAACATCAACAAAGAGGGCGCTGTAAGGAAAGGGTTAATCAGACTAGCCTAACGTACGCTAATATTATACTGTGTTGGTTTCTCTTTTTTTCTTTCTATTGTACTAATGTTAATCTTTAGCATTTTCCTGTTAAGCAGGAAGTACAAGTCTATTTAAAGTGCCACTTGGCTAATGGGCCAGAGCTCACCCTCCAACAATGGTCAGTTTCAGGATGAAGTAATAAGCTATTTAATTAAACACATCTCATTGCAAACAGATTAATCAATTTCAGGGAACTTTCTTCCGTTGCAAACAGTTTGGGAAGAGAGTTAGTTTTGCAAAGGAAACCATCTGGAAATCCAACATCATTTTCAAATCGGACTTTAGATACAGAGACAGACAGTCTCACGATTACAGGTTTCACTTGGTACCATTGCAATTATATGAGTGAAACTATCTTTCAGATAAATTAATTAAATTGTCTTTACGTGGAGTTTTATTTTAACTTTGATAGAATTGCGTAATGCAGAATTTTCAAGTACCGGGAGTGAGAAAAATGTATAAAAACTAACAGTTTTGAATGAGTATTCGGTTTGGTAAAGGCCTCCGATACTGAGCTCAGGACTGTGAAATGTTTGGGTCTCCACACCAACCATAATCAGGTGTGGTTCTAATTTTTTATCTTTTAAGTGTGTGTGTAAGTAATATTACATGTATTATGTGCTTAATAAACCTATGGCACCTCACTCCAATGTTCAAGAACCTTATTGAAAACCTTATGCTGACAATAGCCTTTGTACTTTAATTGTGAATGGGCTCCATTTATTAACTGTGATTAAGAGTCCGCTTTACCCGTCACTCTTTAACGTTCCACTTGACCCAGACGTTCTCCAAAACCAAAGTCCTCTTGGTTGAAGGGCCCCTTGGAGCCCGGGCTCTGCCAATCCGGCTGGCATCCAGTATCTGGGAAATTGCTCATTAGCTGCGGGCAGTTCTGTGTAAGAGACACATTCTCATTTAACTGGATTCAGACGGCCAACAGTATTTAAGGCAGGAGTCAGGCAGCAGGCAGAGGTTTCAATTCCATCAGTCAGCGATGTTCTGAACCCAGATACAATCGTGAGAAGGGGATGTGTAATCAACCACCTCATCCAAAAATAACATGCAAAATAAAAAGCAAAGGCATGAATAATTAATCATTGCATTACCAGGTCACATTCAATCTGATGTGGTTGTCATTCCCCGTCCCCCGTTTCTAATTAACCAGTTGTTGTATTCCCTTGTGTTTCTATATTTCTAATTAAACAGTTACTGTGTTTCCCTGACATTCCCGTCTCCTCTTTTTCTCAATAAACAGTTACTGCCTCCCCAGTCCCCTAGTTCTAAAAAAAACAGTTATTTACTGTGTTACCCCATGTCTTCTTTTATTCTTTTTCTAATTAGTCAGTTAATTTATTACACTGAATCCCCTTGTCCTCTATTTCTAATTGAACAGTTGCTGTCTTTCCCTGTCCCCTACTTCTAAATGAAGTGTTATTGTGTTCCGCTGGTCCCTATTTTTAAAATCAGTTGCCATACTCCACTGTCCTCTATTTCTAATTAAACATTTCCAGTGTTCCCCTGAATTCCCCTTTATTCTATTTCTAATTATGCTGCCCGTGTTCCCCTGAACTCCCCTGTCCTCTAGTTTTAATTATGAAGATTAGCAAGGAAGCCTGTTCCATAGATAGACAGTCGATCACTGAAATAATGTTTCCAGAGATTAGTTTTGAATTTACCCCCTTCAATCTCATGTCGTGTCCTCTGGTTCTATTGTTCTGGACAAGGTGAAACAGCTCGTCATGGTCCACCTTATCTAAGAGCAGTGTCTCGCACACATTCAGTTCCCGGAAAATCCAGGGATATTTGTGTGTTTGTCATAGGATTTGTTAACATGATAAAAGTAATTAAACTTCTGGTGATGAGGTCAACAGTTTCCGTGGTTTACATATTTCAATTCAGGATCGAACAGCCTATATCTCAGGCCTGTATATAATACAAAGCAGACTTGCCCTGCTACTAAAGTTTCACGATGGAAATCTCACATACTAACATACTCTACTTCACTACAAAATCGCTAAAATAAACGTTGTGAGTGGCCCGCCGGATCCCATTCGATTCAATGTTTGATGAGTAAGTTGCTAGAGGTCCATTCAAAAAGGCTGAAGGCCTTTATCTGAAGCGGGCTGGAATACTAAGAGGAGCAAGTTATGTTTCAGTTGTAACGAGGCTTGTTGAGACCCATCTGGAGTGCTTCATTCAGTTTATTGCACTGCACCTCAGGAAGGATGTATTGCCTTTGAGGAGGTGCAGCTAAAACATCTCAATATTGAAAACTAACAGAGGCACGGACGGGGGTTGAACACGCCCTCTGCGGTTTATAAGACCGAGTGATTCACGCTGGATCAACGCATCACCTCCACGCCTCATCAGTGACTCCGGACATACCACTCCAGGTGTCATACTCCAGATGTCTCCCACCAGGTGCCAAACTCCAGATGCCATACCCCTGATGTCAAACATTTGAAATGTTAGTTTCTGAATTGATCTTCCGCCACACGGAACTGGGGTTCTGATTGATATTCGTTACTTCTCTAGCTTCCCTTACAATGCATTAATGATATTCGCCTCAACACACTCCATGTGGTAGCGAGTTCCACATTCTAAACACTTTCTGAAAAAGAGTTAATCCTGAATTCCTACTGGATTTATTAGTGACTATCTTATATGTATCAGCACTATTTCGGATACCCTACAATCATAAATATTTTCTCTACCTCTACACCCTGATAATCCTGGATCCTCCATTAGCTCGTCCCTCAATCCTCTCTTTTCTAGAGAAAATGTCCCCTGGCTGTTCAGTCGTTCTTGATAGTTATAACCTCTCAGTCAAGTAGATTTTCCCTCGTGTTATTTTTTCTCACCACCTGCCGCAATCCCAGCCTTGTTTGTACCTTTTCCAGTGCCTCTATATTCTGTTTTGTAATATTGAGTCCAAACTGAGCACAGTGCATCAAGTGTGATCTAACCGAGTTTCAATACAAGTGTAATACAACTTTACTGTTGGAGTATGTGGCCATCGTATTCCTCCTCCTAAAATAAAACACCACACGCATTTTTATATTGAAATTAAATTGCCATTTACACTCCCATTCTGTAAGTTTGTTACCATCTTATTGCATGTGTCGCAGTATTCTTCAGCATTAAATGAAGCTGCCAATTTGCTGCCAACCGCAAATTTAATATTCCACTTCAGATTATTGAGACCAAACAAATTGTGCAAATGGTGAACACAGTGGTCCCAGCACCGACCATTGTTGAACGTCACCTCCGGCCTGCCGCCAGTCTGAGTAAACTCCACTCTCTGTTTTTTTGTAGCCAGTTTGATTTGAATTCTTCTGCTTGTCCCATGACTCCACATGCGCGAATCTTACTCTCGAGTCTACGATGTGGTACCTTATCAAAGGCCTTTTGCAAATTGAGTGGAGTGGGAGACTCAATGGATCGGGTTATATCAATTGATTGGGAAAGTCAATGGAAAAGAATCTGTCAATGGATTGGGATAGTCAATAGACTACGACATATAAATGGATGAGCACTCTCGATGATTGTAAACATCAACGTTTTCAGAAACAGCAGCAGTTTACGTTAGAATAGTGGTAACGTTTCTGGCATCGAAATCCATGGGCCTGGGCTAATAATCAGGAGACGTGAGGTCAAATTCCACCGTGGCAGTTTGTGATTTTAAATTCAATAAATTCAATAAATCAGCTATAAAAAGCTAATATCAGTAATGGTGGCCGTGAATCTATCAGATTTTCGTCAACACAACCGGTTCACTAATGCCCCTTATGGAAGAAAACATGCCATCCTCACCTGCTCTGTCCTATACGATCGCAAAATACTGCAGATGCTGGAAATCCGAAATAACAACAGAAAACGCTGGAAAAACTCAGCAGGCCAGGCAGCATCCATGGAGAGAGAAAGAGAGTTGACGTTTCAGGTCGATGACCTTTCATCAGAACTGGGAAGAGCTGGAAATCAAATAGATTTAAGGCCAGGGTAAAGCTGGGAAAAGGGGGAGGGGATAAAGGAACAAAAGAGGAGATGAAGAGACATTAAGAGACATTAAGAGATATGCAAGGCTAGAGGTGGTGTTAATGTGACAGATTAAGGCTGAATGAAGTGTGAAATCTACTGGCAGAATGAAGGACAGCTGCCAGCTTCTAGGAGGAAAAAAAGGTGGGGGGGACAAATAAAAGGGTGGATAAAATAAAATATAAATGTGATTGGAGCTGAGGTTATGATCTAAAATTGTTGAACTCGATATTGAGTCCAGAGGGCTGTAGCGTGCCTAAACGAAAGATGAGGTGCTGTTCCTCGAGCTTACGCTGAGCTTCTGTGGAACAGTGTATTAGGCCGAGGACGGTGAGGTCAGAGTGGGAGTGAAGCGGTGAATTAAAGTGACAGGCCACCGGGAGCTCGGGGTCCCCCTTACGGACTGAACGGAGGTGTTCCGCAAAGCGGTCACCCAATCTGCGTTTGGTCTCCCCAATGTAGAGGAGTCCACATCGTGAGCAGCGAATACAGTATACTAAATTGCAGGAAGTACAAGTAAATCGCTGTTTCACCTGGAAGGGGTGTTTGGGGCCCTGGACAGTGGGAAGAGGGGAGGTATAAGGGCATGTGTTGCATCTCCTGCGCGTGCACGGGAAGGTGCCGGGCGAAGGGGAAGGGGTGCTGGGGGTGGTAGAGGAGTGGACTAGGGTGTCGCGGAGGGAGCGGTCCCTGCGGAATGCTGAAAGGGGAGGTGAGGGGAAGATGTGTTTGGTGGTGGGATCACGCTGGAGGTGGCGGAAATGGCGGAGGATGATCCGTTGAATGTGGAGGCTGGTGGGGTGAAAGGTGAGGACAAGGGGAACCCTATCGTGGTTCCGGGAGGGAGGGGCAGGGGTGAGGGCAGATGTGCGGGAGATAGAACGGACACGGTCGAGGGCCGTGTCGACCACGGTAGAGGGGAATCCTCGGTTGAGGAAAAAGGAAGACATGTCGGAAGCACTGGTATGGAAGGTGGCATCATCAGAGCAGATGCGGCGGAGACGGAGAAACTGGGAGAATGGAATAGAGTCCTTACAGGAGGCGGGGTGGGAGGAAGTGTAGTCCAGGTAGCTGTGGGAGTCAGTGGGCTTGTAGTGAATGTTAGTCAATAACCTATCCCCAGAGATGGAGATGGAGAAGTCGAGGAAGGGAAGAGAAGAGTCGGAGATGGACCATGTGAAGGTGAGGGAAGGGTGGAAATTGGAAGCATAGTGAATGAAATGTTCTAGTTCAGGGCGAGAGCAGGAGACGGCACCGATACAGTCATCAATGTACCGGAAAAAGAGGTGAGGGAGGGGACCCGAGTAGGACTGGAACAAAGAGTGTTCCACATATCCCACGAAAAGGCAGGCATAGCTAGGACCCATGCGGGTACCCACAGCAACACCTTTAATTTGGAGGAAATGGGTAGAGTCAAAGGAGAAGTTGTTCAATGTGAGAACAAGTTCAGCCAGGCGGAGGAGGGTGGTGGTGGATGGGGACTGGTTGGGCCTCTGTTCAAGGAAGAAGCGGAGCGCCCTCAGGCCATCCTGGTGGGGAATGGAGGTGTAGAGGGATTGTACGTCCATAGTGAAGAGGAGACGGTTGGGGCCGGGAAACTGGAAACTGTTAAAATGGCGGAGGGCATCGGAAGAGTCGCGGATGTAGGTGGGAAGAGACTGGACAAGGGGAGAAAAAATAGAGTCGAGATAGGAAGAGATAAGTTCCGTGGGGCAAGAACAGGCTGAAACGATGGGTCTACCGGGGCAGTCCTGTTTGTGGATCTTGGGAAGGAGGTAGAAGCGGGCTGTGCGGGGTTGGGGAACTATGAGGTTGGCGGCCGTGGGGGGAAGATCTCCAGAGGAGATGAGGTCAGTGACAGTCTTGGACACGGTGGCTTGATGTTCGGTAGTGGGGTCATGGTCCAGGTGGAGGTAGGAGGAGGTGTCAGAGAGTTGGCGTTCAACTTCCGCTAGGTAGAGGTCGGTTCGCCAAACAACAACAGCGCCACCCTTGTCAGCAGGTTTAATGACAATGTCAGGGTTGGATCGGAGAGAATGGAGTGCTGCAAGTTCAGAGGGAGGTAGGTTGGAGTGAGTGAGGGGAGCAGAGAAATTGAGCTGGCCGATGTCACGGCGGCAGTTAGCAATGAAAAGATCAAGAGAGGGTAAGAGGCCAGAGGGAGGGGTCCAGGTGGAACGAGAATTCTGAAAGCGGGAGAAAGGGTCTGCCGTGCGGGGGGAAGACTCCTGGCCAGAGAAGTGGGCACGGAGACGGAGGCGGCGGAAAAAGAGCTCAGCATCGTGCCGAGCTCGAAATTCATTGAGATGGGGGCGTAAGGGGATGAAGCTCAGGCCTTTGCTGAGGACTGATCGTTCGGAGTCAGAGAGGGGAAGGTCAGAGGGGATAGTGAAAACGCGGCAGGGGGTGAGATTGGGAGAAGGGGGGTCAGAGGAAAGTGAAGGGGAAGAAGGTTCCGGGTGTCCAAGAGTTGTTGAAGCTTGCGATCCTTGACATCGGAAAGGAAGAAGAAAAGTCTGTCCTATATGTGACTCCAGACCCGCAGAAATATGTTGCCCTTAGAAATGGCCTAAAAATCCAATCAGTTGTATCAAACCGCTGCAAAAATAGAATAAATCCGCACAGACCACTAGGCATTAGATTAGGACACGACAAGGGCACGCCCAGCCCAGTCAACCATGTAAGTTCCTCCTCACTCACATCTGGGGACAAGTGCCAAAATTGGGAGAGCAGTCCCACAGACTCGTCAAGCAACAGCCTGACATAGTCATACTCACAGAATCATACCTTAAAGCCAATATCCCAGACTCCTCCATCACCAAGAAAGCCTCCGTCTGATTACCTCCTACATCAGTTGATGAATTCTTACTCCTCCCTGTTAAATACCACAGGGAACAGAATATACTCTGGGTGGGGGAGTTTAATGCCCATCACTTAAGGTGGCTCGGTAGCACCACTACTGCCCGAGCTGGCCGAATCCTGAAGCATATAGCTGCCAGACTGAGCTTGCGGCAGGTGGTGAGAGAACCAACACGAGGGAAAAGCCTACTTGAACTCATCTTAAATAAGCCCCAGTAGCAACTCTCCATGACAGAATTGGCAGGAGTGACCACCGCACAATGTTTGTGAAGAAGAAATCCCGTTTTCACACTGAAAACACACTCCATCATGTTGTGTGGCACAACCACCGTTCGAAATTGGACAGATTCAGATCACTCCTGCCTTTCACCCAATTACAGAGCTTCTTTTTAGTCCCCCCCCCCCCCCCCCCCACCCAACTCTCCCTGCCTCTGTACTTGCTTAAAACCTGTTACATCTGTATGATGAAAAATGATCCACCTGAAACGTTAACTGTTTCCGGTAGATGATACTCACTGCAACCACGGTGCATTGATCGTGGAGGGAGTGAATATTAAACGTGCTGGTTGAGGTGCCAATCAAACGGGCTGCTTTGTCCTGGATGGTACCGTGCTTCTTGAGTGTTGTTGGAGCTGCACTCATTCAGGCAAGTGTTGAATATCCCATCACACTCCTTACTTGTGCCATTCGATGGTGGAAAGGCTTTGGGGAGTCAGAATGTAATCACTTGCCGCAGAATACCCAGCCTCTGACCTGCTCTTGCAGCTGCAGTATTTATATGGCAGGTCCAGTTAAGTTTCTGGACAATGATATTAATGGTGGGGGATTCGGCTATGGTAATAACATTGAATGTCAAGGGGCTGTGGTTATACTCTCTGTTGTGGGAGATATGCATTGCGTGGTACATGTATGGCGCGAATTTTACTTGCCACTTGTCAGACAAAGACTTAATTTCTTCCAGGTCTTGTTGCATTCGGGCATGGACTCCGTAATTATCTGAGGAATTGCGAATGGCAATCATCAGAGAACATCCCGACTTCTGACCTTATTATGGAGGGAAGTTTATTGATGAAGCAGTTGAAGATGATTGGCCTGAGGACACTGTCCTGAGGAACTCCTGCAGCGATGTCCTGCGTCTCTGAGATGTTGGGCCTCCAATAACCGAGACCAGCCAACGTTGTGCTCGGTATGATTTCCCTTCATTCCCGTTGACTTCAGTTTTACTAGGGCTCCTTGATGCCAAACCCGGTCAAATGCTGCCTTGATGTAAAGGGCAGTCACTCTCCCCTCCCCACTGGAATTCAGTTATTTTTTCCATGTTTGGAGCAAGTCTGGAGCCGCGTGGCCTTGGCGGAATCCAAACTGAGCATCGGTGAGCAGGTTATTGGTGAGTAAGTGCTGCTTGATCGCACTGTCGATTACACCTTCAATCACGTTGCTGATAACTGAGAGTACACTCAAGGGGCGGCAACTGCCCCGATTGGATTTTTCCTGTTTTTTTGTGGATAGGATATAATCGGGCATTATTCCATTTTGTCGGGTAGATGCCAGTGTTGTAGTTGTAATGGAACAGCTTACATTTAGACGCAGCAAGTTCTGGATCACAAGTCTTCAGCACTGTCATACGAGGAGAGATTGGGTCGACTAGGTCTGGATTCAAGAGACTTTAGAAGAATGAGAGGGGATCTCATGGAAATGTATACAATTCTGACAGGGCTAGACAGATTGCATGCAGGGAGGATGTTTCCCCTGGCTGGGGTCACAGTCTCAGGAGACGGGGTAGGACATTTAGGACTTAGATGAGGAGAACTTTCTTCACTCAAAGGGTGCTGAACCTCTGGAATTCTCTACCACAGAAGGCTGTGAAGGCCAAATCACTGAATATATTTAAGAAGAAGGTAGATAGATTTCTAGACACAAAAGGCATCAAGGGGTATGGGGATAGAGCGGGAATGTGGTATTGAGATAGAGGATCAGCCATGATCATATTGAATGGTGGAGCAGACTCGAAGGGCCGAATTGCCTACTCCTGCTCCTATTTTTCAATGTTTCTATGTTCTATGTTTCTAGAAACTTTCTAAAGGCAATTGGACATGTATTTGAAGGGAACTAATTAGCAGGGTTATGGGGAAAATCTGGGGTTTGGGACTAAATTGGACAGTTCTTTCATAGAGCCGGCAGAGGCAGGACGGGCCGAATGGCCTCATTCTGTGCTGTAATATTCTATGATCCTAAGATTCTATGATTCTATGACTCCGGTCTCTTCAAACTCCAAATAGTCTGTCACAACCTGTCCTCACTGCCTGGAATTTCCTTCCCAAATCCTTCCGTCTCCTCCTTTAAGACGCTCCTTAAAACCGTTAGCTTTGAGGAGTCTTTTGGACAAACTTTTTAATAGCTCCTTCTTTCGATTGGGCTTCCATATTTTTGATCACCCCTCTATGAAGCGCATTGGGAGATCGCCTGGAGTGGGAAGGGTGCCTGGTTTATCAAGCTCTGTGGAACACTTTACTGAACACGTGTGTTTGTGTCTGTTTGTTACATTAAATTAATGAGGACATCTGCCGCTTCTCTCGATGACATTGGGGAACTAGTGAGAAAGATTTTATAGCAAGGTTCTGTTTATTGTGAAAAAGCAAATAAATGATTCTTCCGGAATTATCCAGAATCCAATCAACGCTAAAATCCTGACGTGATTTGAACACGCAGCCTTATTGATCTTGAAATCAGGCGCGCTTCCGTTCCACCAAGAGGTCTCCGTTTGGATAAATGTAGGAGATGTTTCTATATATCAATGTTTCTCAAACATCGCGTCATTCTCCCGCAGAATCACCACATCACAGGAAAATAATCTAGGAAACTGCTCAAAATACACAACAGGTCGAGCAGCTCTTGAAAATTAATTAAACTTTCGGTGTGTAGACAATAGTTAGAACTGTAAACAAGGCCGTGTGAAAATATAAACTGTGGGTGTGTATATAGAATCATAGAAACTCAAAGCACAGGAGGACATTCGGCCCGTCGTGCCTGTGATGGTTTAGAAAGAGCAACCATGCTCAGTCCAACACCCCCGCTTGTTGTCCCTAACCCTGTAAGTTCCTCTTCCTCAAGTACCTGTGCAACTCCTTTTAAAATTATTGATCAATCAGCTTTCATCATCTATTCATGTCGAGCTTTCCAGGTCCCGACAACTTACAAAATATGTTTGGAATGAAGACAGATGACCCCAAATAAATGAATAATTATGACAGATATATGTAACTACATCTGCAAGCAGCAGATTCATGAATTGCATTTTCTTGTGAAACAAGTCAAAAAACAAATTGCATCTAAAACGGAAGACTCAATTATATTTAAAGTTATCCCAACGATTCGTTGCCACGTTCCCTGTTGATCTAATGGTCAGTATTCGGCCCTTTCGCCGCTATAGGCTCGGGTTCAATCACCGTTGAGCGGATTGACTCTTACAACAGTTGTTAATTCAAAGCCTTATCAAAGTCACTACATGCATCCAATGTGAAAATAATGTTGTAATTGTCATTAATTAACAGATAAGTTTCGTTTGCAGAATGAAAGAAGGGATTGAGGGACAGTCGAAGCTTCAATAATTTAGTCTGCTCTTTGCATGTGATGAACATTTATCCCCATCACATTTTACACACTGTATTTTGGAGCCTGATTTGCAAAGTTCTGTGCTTATGACTCCTGAATCTGGTGCAACATTTGTTAAATTTAACAGGATTGTCTATTTCACAAAAAAATCATTCCCCAACACAATGTTTTTAGAAAATACACTGATCTGTCTTTCTTAGGTCCAAAGTGGAAAATCAGATATTTCCCCACTTTGAAATCCATTAATCACAGTTTTGCCCTCTCACATAATCCATCAATGTCCCTTTACAATTCATTGCTTCCATCTACACTGCTTACTGTGCTCCCAACTTAGTGCCATCAGCAAACTTGGATATCCGGTTCTCTATTCCTTCATCTAAGGCACTTATCAATATAGTGAAAAGCTGAGACCCCAGTCCAGATCCCAGAGGGACACCACTAGTCACATCCTGCCACTTGCAGTAGATACCATTTATCACTACTCTGTATCCCCTACCTCTGTGCCCATGTCTATACGTTGCCTCAAATTCCATGCGCTTTGATTTTTGGAGTAGACAAAGGGGAACCGGTAGATGTGGTGCATCTCGATTTTGAGAAGGCCTTCGATAAGATCACACACAAGAGGTTGGTGAACAAAATTAGGGCACATGGAATTGGGGGTGATATACTAGCATGGATTGAGAATTGTTTAACAGACAGCAAACAAATAGTAGGGATAAACGGGTCTTTTTCAGGATGGCAGGCTGTGACTAGTGGTGTACCGCAAGGATTGGTGCTTGGCACCAGCTATTCACAATCTATATCAATGATTTGGATGAGGGGACTAAATATAAAATTTCCAAATTTACTGATGATACAAAGCTAGGTGGCAGTTTCAGTTGTGAAGAGGATGTGAAGAAGCTTCAAGGGGATCTCGACAGGCGCAGTGAGTGGGCGAGAACATGTCAGATGAAATATAATGTGGTTAAATGTGAAGTTACCCACTTTGGTAGAAAAAATAGAAAGGAAGAGTATTTCCTAAATAGTGAAAGATTGGGGAATGCATTTGCTCAAAGGGACCTGGGTGTCCTTGTACATGAGTCACTGAAAGTGAATGTTCAGGTGCAGCAAGTCATTACGAAGGCAAATGGTATGCTGGCCTTCATTACAAGAGGATTTGAGTGCAGGAGTAAAGAAGTCTTACACCAAATATATCGGGCCTTGGTGAGACCACACCTGGAGTACTGTGAACAATGTTGGTCTCCTTACCTAAGGAAGGATATACTTGCCATAGAGGGAGTGCAACGAAGGTTCACGAGATTGATTCCTTAGATGGCGGAACTGTCGTATGAGAAAAGGTTGAGTAAACTAGGCCTGTATTCTCTTGAATTCAGAAGAATGAGAGGGGATCTCATTGAAGCATACAAATTTATTACAGGGATGCAGAGAGAATATTTTCCTTGGCAGGGGAGTCTAGAACCAGGGGCCACAGCCTCAGGATAAAAGGTAGGCCATTCAGGACTGAGCTGAGAAGAAATTTCTTCACACAGAGGGTGGTGAATCTTTGGAATTCTCTACCTCAGAGGACTGTGGAGGCTCAGTCATTGGGTATATTGAAAACAGAAGTCGATAGATTTCTGACTAGTAAAGGCATCAAGGGATATGGCGATAGGGACGGTGAATGGAGTTGTGGCAGAAGATCAGCCATGATCTCATTGAATGGTGGAGCAGGCTCGAAGGGCCGAATGTCCTACTCCTGCTTCTATTTCTTATCTTCTTACGTTCCTCGACGAGGCAATTCGCCCATCGTGCCTGAAAACTGAAAGGGTCTGGTAGCACAGGTGTTGGACAAACTCCATGTGTCATTGTACAAGTCGGTTGCTTTACACGTAGTGCGTTGTGCCCACATCTTGAAATGCGATTCTCTTCAATATCCAATACAAACGGAATGGAAAACCTGAAGGACAAGCACAGGAATACAAGTCACTCGTGAACACAAACCACATGCTGCTCATTTTCAAAGTCATAGCAGTCAGTTTTTATATAAAGTGAAATAAATGTGCATTGATAAGATTTGGAAATAGATGTTAGTTGTATTTGAGTCTTTTGTTGTTCTATTTATTAAACTTTCTGGCGTCTGACTCCCGTTGAGTCTCTTCTTCCTCTATTGAATGAGAAAGGAGGAGTTTGAAATTAACCAGATTCGCACTACGCCTGATATTTGTGAGCTCATCCTTATATTTAGTGTTTTATGCCCCTTTGATCGGCGTCAGCTTTAGCGCATTATATTATACAAATATGGAACTAGTAAGAGGGTTGGCCCAAACTGTTCATAGCCTTCGGTTTTAAGGAGGGTCTGAAGGAGGTGAGGGAGGGGTAAAGGTGGAGGGGTTTAGGCAGGGAGTTCCAGAGCATGACGCCTACACAAATATTGCCTCATGTTCGCATGTGCCTGCTGTCAGACCGCAGTGTTTTACAACGTTTACATTGAAAAAATACAGTTATTAGATGCAGCTAAATTATCACTAAAATGGCCCAGCGTGTTTTAAATTGTTTTCCCTAATACCAGCTGTACAATAGTCACCCATTCAATGTAGCCTCACACGCTGCGATGGCCTGTTCCAGTTCTATATATGGAGATACAGCATCAATTTCCATCAGTTTATTTGAAACCAGTAACTTAATGACAGGAGGCTTGTTAAGAAGATGGAAGACCATGGAAGTAAGGGAAAAGTGATGGTATGGATACAGAATTGGCTCAGTGACAGGAAGTAAAGGGTGGTGATGGATGGGTGTTTTTCAGACGGGGAGGTGGTTTGCAGTGGTGTTCCCCAAGGGTCTGTTTTGGGTCCTTTACTCTTTGCAACTTTTGTAAACGAAATTGACTCGAGCAGCATTATAAGGTTTGCAAATTTCACGAAACTCGGCACCTTAATAGATAATGATGAGGATAGTTGGTCGACTTCAGGATGACACAGACAGGAGGGTGAAATGTGGAGAAGCATGGCAGATGGAGGTCAATGCGGAGAAGTGTGAAGTGATGCACTTTGGGGGGACTAATAGGGAAATACAGCACGGCTACTCTTTCTAAACCAGCACAGGCACGACGGGCCGAATGTCCTCCTTCTGTGCTGTGAGTTTCTATGATTCTATATACACACTCACAGTTTATATTTTCACACGGCCTTGTTTGTAGTTCCAACTATTGTCTACACGCCGAAAGTTCAATTGTTTTTCGGAAGCTGCGCTACCTGTTGTGTATTCTGAGCAGTTTGCTGCTTTATTTCTGCGCATTGCTGTGACCTCGTGGCGCAACGGTAGCGCGTCTGACTCCAGATCAGAAGGCTGCGTGTTCAAATCACGTCGGGGTCAGAGCTCTTTTGAGCGTTGATTGGAGTCTGCATAATTCCATAGCAGTATTTTCTTTCCTTTTTCACAATAAACAGAACCTTGCTGTAAAGTCTATCTCACTAGTTCCCCAGTGTCAGGGAGAGAAGCGCCAGATGCCCTCATTTATTTACTGTAACGAACTGACACCTCCGTTTTCACATCTGAGGCCGCTGTTAAAGAGCGTGTCCTTTGTGGGAGGGAGACTGTTCCTGAAGTGAAGCCGGTGGGGCAGTCAGTCTGCGTTTGTGAGAGAAATGCGCTGTGCAGGCGGGATTACTGGAGAAGCAAATGCAATTGGTTGAGTGTGTAATGCAGCAGGTGAGCCAATGAAAGTCGTTGTATGGGCTACCGATAGCAGAGCCCGGATAGCTCAGTCGGCAGAGCATCAGACTTTTAATCTGAGGGTCCAGGGTTCAAGTCCCTATTCGGGCTTTTTTCTTAATCGCGATTCTCATCTCCACTTGCGTGCTGCACCTTGAAACACGATCATTTCACACTCATTACAGGAACAGGAGGGAGCCATTTACCCCTTCGTGCCTGTTCCACCATTCAATTAGATCATGTGTGATCTGTGACCCAACTCCGTTTATATCCCTTTTCCCGATATCCCGGAGGTTAACAAAAAACGATCAATCTCATGTTTAAAATTAACAATTGACTCAGCATCAACAGTGGATTGCGGTAGTGAGTTACAAATTACTACCACCCATTGCATGTAGAAGTGTTTCCTAACTTCACTCCTGAAAGGTTTGGCTCTATTTTTTCGACTCTGCCCCCTCGTCCTAGACTCGCCAACCATCGGAAATAGCTTGTCACTATCTACCCTATCAGTTCGCTTTAATATCTTGAATACTTCAATCAAATCACTCCTTAAGCTTTTAAATTCCAAGTAATACAACCCTAGTTTGAGTAATCTCTCCTCGTAATTTAACCCTTGGTGTCTAGGTATCATTCCGGTAAATCTAGGCTGCCCTCCCTCCAAGGCTAATAAACACTTCCTAAAGTGTGGTGACTAGAACTGAACACATTCAACCACATCCTTCGCATCATCCGGTGCTTTAACAACACTCTTCAGCAGCACCGCCTCACTCTATCTCAAAGTTGTCCTGGACCGCAGTTCCATTTCATCCTTCGCCTCATCCGGTGCTTTAACAAAAAAAATGTTTTCTTTCTTTCAGGTGTCAAGGATAGCAAGCTTCAACAACTCTTGGACACCAACACCCCTCTGGAACTTTGAGGTTCCTCTGACCCCATCCCTTCCTCCAATCTCACCCCCTGTCATGTTTTCACTATCCCCTCTGACCTTCCCCTCTCTGACCGCGAACGATCAGTCCTTAGCAAAGGCCTTAGCTTCATCCCTTATGCCCCCATCTCAATGAATTTCGAGCTCGGCACGATGCTGAGCTCTTTTTCCGCCACCTTCATCTCCGTGCCCTCTTCTTTGGCCAGGCGTCTTCCCTAAGCACAGCTGACCCTTTCTCCCGTTTTCAGAATTCTCGTTCTAACTGGACATCTCCCTCTGGCCTCTTAACCTCTCTACATCTTCTCATTGCAAACTGCCGGCGTGACATCGGCCATCTCAATTTCTCTGCATCTGTCACTCACTCCAACCTACCGCCCTCTGAACGTGCAGTACTCAATTCTCTCAGATCCAACCCCAACATTGGCATTAAACCTGCTGACAAGGGTGGTGCTGTTGTTGTTTGGCGAACCGACCTCTGCCTAGTGGAGGCTGAACACCTACTCTCCGACACCACCTCCTACCTCCGCCTGAACCATGACCCCACTACCGACCATCAAGCCACCGTTTCCAAGACCGTCACTGACCTCATCTCCTCTGGAGAACATCCCCCCATGGCAGCCAACCTCATAGATCCCCAACCCCGCACAGCCCGCTTTTACCTCCTTCCCAAGTTCCACAAACAGGACTGCCCTGTTAGACTCATCGTTTCAGCCTGTTCTTGCCCCACGGTACTTATCTCTTCCTATCTCGACTCTATTTTTTCTCCCCTTGTCCAGTCTCTTCCCAACTACATCCGCAAATCTTCTGACCCAGGCCGCAACATTAACAGCTTCCAGTTTCCTGGCCTCAACCGTCTCCTTTTCACTATGGGCGTCCAATCGCTCTACACCTCCATCCCCCACCAGCATAGCCTGAGGGTGCTCCGCTTCTTCCTTGAACAGAGGCCCAACCAGTCCCCATCCACCACCAACCTCCTCCGCCTGGATGAACTTGTTCTCACTTTCAACAACTTCTCCTTTGACTCCACTCACTTCCTCCAAATTAAGGGTGTTGCTATGGGATCCCGCATGGGTCACAGCTATGCCTGCCTTTTCGTGTCATATATGGTACATTCCTTGTTCTAATCCTACTCAGCTCCCCTCCCTCACCTCCTTTTCCGTTACATTGATGACTGTATCGGTGCTGTTTCCTGTTTCTCCTTAATTAGCTTAAACCACTCCAAGTGCCCATTATTTTTTTCCTTGATGATTGTTTCTGAAACTTTTCTCACCACTGATGTTAAACTGACCGCCCTATAATTACAAGGATTGCCCTTACGCCCTTTCTTGAACAATGGTGTCACATTTGCCACTTTTCAATCTTCAGGCACCTTCCCCGCACCTAGAGAAGATTGGAAATTTATGGCAAGCCCTTCCGCTATCTCCTCCCCCAATTCACTTAGCAACCTGGAATGCAAGACATCTGGACCAGGCGACGTATACACTCTCAGCATACCCAGCCTTTCTAGTACACCCTGTCTACAATTGTCACCCCTTCCATTGCTTCTATCTTTTCCACTTCTACCGATATTTTGTCAGCATCCATCACCTTAGTACAAAGTATTAATTGTGTATTCTTATCTTGCCCTGCGACTCTTAGCATATATCACCTTCTTTATCCCCAATCGGCCTCTTACTACCCGCTTACTGTTTACATGCCAGTAGAAGAATTTTGGGTGCCTCTATTTGTTAACCGCCATTCTACTCTCATATTCTCTCTTTGCCAATCTCATTTCCATCTTCATTTCCGCTCTCAACTTATTGTATTTGGTCATGTTCTCCCTTGAAGAATTCACCTGACATGCATTTTACACCCTCGTTTTTTGCTTCATCATCTTCTCTATCTCCCTCGTCATCCAAGGAGCCCTTGTTTTGCTTCCCTTTCCCTTCCCTCTTGTTGGAATGTACCTAGCCTGTACTTGGAACATTTCCTCCTTAATGATCACCCATTGTTCCGTTACAGTTTTCCTGTCAGTCTTTGATTCCATTTTACTCTGGCTAGATCATTTCGCATCGCATTGAAGTTAGCTCTACTCCAGTTTAGAAGTTCCACCCTAGATTGTTCCTGACTCCTCTCCATTGCTAATCTAAATCTTATGATACACTGATCACTCGTACCCAAGTGTTCTCCCACACACACTTGGTCGACATGGCCCACATTATTCCCTATTGCCAGATCCAGCAATGCCTCCATCCTAGTTGGGCCAAGAACATATTGGTCAAGGGAATTCTCCTGAACACATTTCAGAAATTCCTCCCCCTCCTTTCCCTTTACCCTAACATTATCCCAATCGGTATTTGGGTAATTAAAGTCCCCCAATTTCACCACGCTATAGCTCTTGCATATCTCTGCGATTTACCTGCAGATTTGCTCCGCTACCTCCCTCTCACTATTTGGAGGCTTGTAGAATACCCCCAATAGCGTGATCATACCCTTTTTGCTCCTCAAATCTAAGCAAATTGATTCTGTCCTTGTCCCCTCAAGAACATCCTTCCTTTCCAACACTACATTGTCTTCCTTAATCAGCACTGCCACCCCCATCTCCATTTTTTCCTTCCCTATCTTTTCTGAACACCATCTACCCTTGAATATTAAGTACCCAGTTCTCACCGTTTTTAAGCCACGTTTCCGTTATTGCCACATCATCATATTGCCACACGGCTAATTGTGCGTGTAGCTCGCCAAACGTTATTCACCACTCTTTGTGCGTTTATGTACATACATTCTAAACCAATGAGATGCTCTTCAATATCCAATACAAAGTGGATTGAAAACCTGTCGGACAAACATAAGAAATCAACAACTAGTAAAAAAAAACGATTGTGCCCATTTTCATATTTATAGCAATATTTTTTTTTAATTAAATTGAAATAATCTAACAGTGAAAATGTTTGGAAAGTGGGTGTTACTTTTATTGTGTCTTTCTTTGTTCTATTTATGAATCTTTCTGCCGTCTGACTCCTGCTGAGTCTCTTCTTCCTCTATTGAATGATAAAGGGGGGGTTTGAGTTTGACCAGACCCGCACTGCGCCTGATATTTGTGAGCTCATCCTTTATATTTAGTGTTTTCTCCTCTGTGATCGGGGTCAGCTTTAGCTCAGCGGTTACTTCGGAGCACCAACTTCCTCAGGAGTTCGAGTCTGTCTCACCGCGAGCGCTGCCTGGCGTTTTATTGTTTTTTTCAATCCGCTCCTTTTACTCCGAAACAAACTGTAACTGTGATTTTAAATTAGCAAAAGTTGATTTTTGAAGTCAACTTTAAATGATTCAGAAAGGACTCCTATCTCGTGGCAAGACTTGACTTTTCACGCGTTCAATAGAAAGGAAAGTAAATAATTGAGGGATGTGGGATTACAGTGACGTGGATAGACTGGAGAAGACGGGGTTGTTCTCCTTAGAGCAGAGGAGGTCAGAGGAGATTTGATAGAGGTGCTTAAAATCAGGAAGTGTTTAGATAGAGTCACTAAAGAGAAACTGTTTCCAATGGTTGAAGGGTCGATTAGCAGAGGGCACAGATTAAAGTGATTGACAAAAGAACCAGAGGCGACATGAGGAAACACTTTTTACTCAACGAATGGTGAGAATTTGGAATTCACTGCCTGATACGGTGGTGGATAAAAATTCAATAGCAGCCCTCAAAAGGGAAGTGGATAAGACTCGAAGGATAAAAATTGCAGGGATATGGGGAAAAAGCGGGGGAGTGGGACGAACTGGATTGCTCTGTGACAGAGCTGGCACAAACTCGATGGGCCGAATGGCCTCCTTCTGTGCTGTACTCTTCTATGACTCTAGGAATTTCCAGTGACCTGTGAACAATGGACGAACACATTGGAAAAGCTAAAGCAAATTCACCGTCCAGCGTTCAGCTGTCAGCGACAATTTCACGCCCGCTTTCATCACATGTTGCCAGCGGACTGCAGCAAATCCAATGACACGCACCGAGCCCCAGAATCATCCCTCAGAATCCCCACTCTGGAAGCAGCAAACTGCTCCAAATACACAACAGGACGGGCAGCTTGTGAAACACAAGGAAAGTTTAGGTGTTAGCACTGCAAACAGGGCGGTGTGACAATATAGACTGAGTGTGTGTATATGGGTGTCATGTTTCTATATAAAGTGTGTGCTTGTGCGATGAGTGCGATGCTTTGTATGTTTGTCATGTGTAAAATTATATTATCTTTGTACAATATGCATCAGGTTATCAATCTATAAAGATCTATGACTGAAACTGTGTTACTGCTAAATGGATTTTGGGTGTTTCAGTGAGCTAGTGATGAATAAATGTC
This sequence comes from Squalus acanthias, assembly GCA_030390025.1. Classification (NCBI taxonomy): domain Eukaryota; kingdom Metazoa; phylum Chordata; class Chondrichthyes; order Squaliformes; family Squalidae; genus Squalus; species Squalus acanthias. The sequence goes on from JASTWF010000176.1 coordinate 290,405, forward strand.
TGTGTATCTGTGTGTTCTTTATCAAAGTATTTGTGTGTATCTGTGTTCTGTATACAAGTGTTTAAGTGTAATTGAAATGTAAGACAGAAATAAATATCCAGAAAATACTGTTCGACTGAAGACAGATTGACCCGAATAAATGAATCAATATGACAGATCCATGGAAACAGATTTATCAGCAGCAGAGCCGGGAAACCATTTACAGGACATTCAACACAAGAAATCAGAAACATCAGAAACATGTCTATATTTAACACGGATAAGCATAATTACATTTACAAAGATCGCAGCATTTGATTGCTTGTTCCCTGGTAGTCTAATGTTTAGGATTCCGGGTCCCAGGGTCAGGCCGCGATTTCCATTCCCCGGCAGGAAAGCAACATTTACAAAACAGTTAACCCGTCAGACGGAGAATAATTGTTTCAATCACTGTGAACAACCCCAGAGCTTTGTGTTGCTCACTGAAGGAAATGCTCACCGAGTGACCAGGGACCTTTCCCATGGGAGGCGAGGGTGATAACGGCTGCACTGCGTAAACTTCTAACATTGACCTCAGGTCAGGGACATTGTTGAGGAAGAGGGTGAAATCCTGTCTCTCTTTAACACACATTTCACCGCTCGAAACGGCACAAATCACACGGGAAAAAATATGCATTAAACGGTCATTAATCTCCCGAAGCAGCTCCCGACTGTCCTTCCCTGAATCTTCTGAATCGGATCACTCCCGTTAGGATTCTTTTGGACGGAAACCCGCTATCTCAGCCTCCAGGAGATGGCCATTCCAATTCTGTGACTGCGGCGAGTGTTGTTTGGACGCGGTCATCACCGATTATTCTCAACATCACGTTTCCACGATGGGACATTGAGGGACTAATTCAACATGTTTCAGTTCTGTATAGATAGCTGAACAGGGATCACAAGGGCTTAACACAGCTGGATAGACAGACCCAGGGACTAGCTCAACTGGACAGGGATATCTAGGGACAGGCACAGCTGGACAGGGATACCCAGGGACTAGCACAGCTGGACAGGGATACCCAGGGACCAGATTAGCTGGACAGGGATAGCCAGGGACTAGCTCAGCTGGACAGGGATACACAGGGACTGGCACAGCTGGTCAGGGTGGAAGATTCTCAAAATTCACAGATCCCCCAAAAACTCGAAGACAAACCCGAAGGAAAAAGTCTTTGGACACTTTTCTAACTATTTCAGGGTGGTGAAGTGCATTTGGAGTAACCGAAGGACATTTTAGAGCAAAAACCAAGATTTGGTATTTTAAAAGACATGTCTGGACCTGTAAGGGAGAGAAGGCTGTGAAGGAAGGTGGGTTCAACCACTGTAAAGTCAGTTTGCATATTGGAGTTAATGTAAACTGTCTGGGGAACCGCATGACCTCGCTTGGAGTTAAATCGGCCCCTATCAGACATTTACATTCAGACAATAGACCCACGGAAGGGTAGTCCCCACCCAAATTACTGGACCCATCAAAACATGCATAAAACAGATCACTTTGGTCCCACTCTATAGAAATCCCAGGCCCAGTCAAGAAACTCAAAACCTGAGAACAATCAAATACAATCAGGCAAGCAGATCGACAGGATGGAGCCATCCCGAAACCACTTCACACGTTTACGAACAAGTTACTGTTGTCGAGCCCTCCAAAATCTTACAATGACCGGGATTTCATAAGGAAGCTTCAACTGGTATAATTGAAGGCCCGTTCTCAACAGAAGCAGCTCGGCTCTCCAGTACAACCGTTCACAGCTCTGAAGAGGACAGTCCAACAGAAACAGGTCAACAGAAGCAGCTCGGCTCTCCAGTACAACCGTTCAAAGTTCAACAGAAACAGTTCAACAAGTGCAACAAGCATAGGTCAGCAGTTACAATTCATCAGCAAACAGTTCGGCCGAAGGCAGTTCCACAGTTCTGCAAGAAGGCAGTTCCACAGCTCTGAAGAAGACAGTTCAACCAGGCGAGGGGGCGACAGAAAGAAGTTCAACAAAGAAGGCCAGCAGCTCCAGAAGCAGGCCGACACGCAAGAAGAAACCCGAGCAACTGTTCCAGTGACCATCAGACACCTCGCGGCAACAAGGGCCTTACGAAACTTTTTAATAAAGGACTCTAAACCCTAACTCTAACAGAGGAAATGTGGGTACTCACCCGATAAATCCAATCCAGCGAACCCCGAAACCGCGAACCAGCTCAACTGTCAAGGATTCGTTTGGTGAGCATTATCCCTGGTCCTCTACAGCCCAACATAGCTACTAAAGTGTGATTGGGAGGGGTGAGGTATTCTTCGAATGTGATTTCCCACGTATGTACCGAAATGTTCCCCATTTTATTATAGTGTTCAGATTGTTGTGTTATGTTTTACTCTCTTGAATAAAGATCAAAAGTTCTTGCACCAAACCAGTTGTCTGCTGCACTTTTGTCACAACCCCTAAATAAATCCACGGTCTAGAACCAAGGGAGTGGGAGCGATTCGAAACGCTCAGAAGTCAGAGGTGAAGCTGACACACATCACCACCCCCTACAAGGGATACCCAGGGATTAGCTCAGCTAGACAGGGATACCCAGGGAATAGCACAGCTGGACAGGGATACCCAGGGACTAGCACAGCTGGCCAGGGATACCCAGGGACTAGAACAACTGAACAGAGATACACAGTGACTCGCACCGCTGAACAGAGATACCCAGGGACTAGCACCGCTGGACAGAGATATCCAGGAACTAGCTCAGATGGACAGAGATACCCAGGAACTACCACAGCTGGACAGAGATACGCAGGAACTAGCACCGCTGGACAGAGATACCCAAGAACGAGCAAAGCTGGACAGAGATACCAAGGAACTAGCACCGCTGGACAGAGATACCCAAGAACGAGCAAAGCTGGACAGAGATACCCAGTGACTAGCACAGCTGGAAAGAGATTCCAGGGACTATCACAGCTGGACAGAGATACCCAGGGACTAGCTCAGCTGGACAGGGATACACAGGGACTAGCACAGCTGGACAGACATACTCAGGGAATAGCACATCTGGACAGAGATACCCAGGGACTAGCACAGCTGGACAGAGATTCCTAGGGTCTGGCACAGCTGGACAGGGATACCCAGGGACTAGCACCTCTGGACAGAGATACCCCGGGACAAGCACAACTGGACAGAGATACCCAGGGTATAGCACATCTGGACAGAGATACCCAGGGACTAGCACAGCTGGACAGAGATACCCAGGGAATAGCACATCTGAACAGAGATACCCAGGGTCTAGCACAGCTGTACAGCGATACCATGGACAAGCACAGCTGGATAGAGAGACCCAGGGACTGGCACAGGTGGCCAGGGATACCCAGGGTCTGTCACAGCAGGACCGGGCTACCCCGGGGCTAGCTCAGCTGGACAGAGATACCCAGGCTCGGCACAGCTGGACAGCGATACCATAGACTAGCACAGCTGGCCAGGGATACCCAGGGACAAGCACAGCTTGTCAGTGATACCCAGAGACTAGCACAGCTGGACAGAGATACGCAGGGACTAGCACAGCTGGACTGGGATACCCAGGGAATAGCACAGCTGAACAGAGATATCCAGAGACTAGCACTGCTGGACAGAGATACCAGTGACTAGCACAGCTGGACAGAGATACCAAGGGACTAGCTCAGCTGGACAGGGATACCCAGGGACTAGCACAGTTCGCCAGGGTTTCCCAGAGACTAGCTCAGCTGGACAGCGATACCCAGGGACTAGCATTGCTGGACAGACATACCCAGGGACCAACACAGCATGTCAGGGATACCCAGGGACTAGCACAGCTGGACAGAGATACCCAGGGCCTGGCACTGCTAGACAGAGATACCCAGGGCCTGGCACAGCTGGACAGCGATACCATGGAATAGCACAGATGGTCAGGGATACCAAGGGACTAGCTCAGATGGACAGAGTACCCAGGGACTACCACAGCTGGACAGAGATTCCCAGGGACTAGCACAGCTGGACAGAGATACCCAAGAACGAGCAAAGCTGGACAGAGATACCCAGTGACTAGCACAGCTGGAAAGAGATTCGAAGGACTATCACAGCTGGACAGAGATACCCAGGGACTAGCTCAGCTGGACAGGGATACACAGGGACTAGCACAGCTGCACAGACATACTCAGGGCCTGCCACAGCTGTAAAACGATACCCAGAGCTCGGCACAGCTGGACAGCGATACCATAGACTAGCACAGCTGGCCAGGGATACCCATGGACTAGCACAGCTTGTCAGTGATACCCAGAGACTAGCACAGCTGGACAGAGATACGCAGGGACTAGCACAGCTGGACAGGGATACCCAGGGAACAGCACAGCTGAACAGAGATATCCAGGGACTAGCACTGCTAGACAGAGATACCAGTGACTAGCACAGCTGGACAGAGATACCAAGGGACTAGCTCAGCTGGACAGGGATACCCAGGGACTAGCACAGTTCGCCAGGGTTTCCCAGAGACTAGCTCAGCTGGACAGCGATACCCAGGGACTAGCACTGCTGGACAGACATACCCAGGGACCAACACAGCATGTCAGGGATACCCAGGGACTAGCACAGCTGGACAGAGATACCCAGGGCCTGGCACTGCTAGACAGAGATACCCAGGGCCTGGCACAGCTGGACAGCGATACCATGGAATAGCACAGATGGTCAGGGATACCAAGTGACTAGCACAGCTGGACAGAGATAACCAGGGCCTGGCACAGCTGGACAGCTATACCCATGGACTAGCACAGCTGGACAGAGATACGCTAGGGACTAGCACCTCTGGACAGAGATACCCCGGGACAAGCACAACTGGACAGAGATACCCATGGACCAGCACAGCTGGACAGAGGTACGCAGGGACTAGCACTGCTGGACAGAGATATCCAGGGAATTTCACAGCTGGACAGTGATACCCAGGGCCTGGCACAGTTGGACAGCGATACCATGGACTAGCACAACTGGACACAGAGACCCAGGGACTGGCACAGGTGGCCAGGGATACCCAGGGTCTGTCACAGCAGTACCGAGCTACCCAGGGGCTAGCACAGCTGGACAGAGATACCTAGGGTCTGGCGCAGCTGGACAGGGATACCCAGGGACTAGCACCTCTGGACAGAGATACCCCGGGACAAGCACAACTGGACAGAGATACCCATGGACTAGCACAGCTGGACAGAGATACCCAGGGACTAGCACAGCTGGACAGAGATACCCAGGGAATAGCACATCTGGACAGAGATACCCAGGGTCTAGCACAGCTGGACAGAGATATCCAGGTAATTTCACAGCTGGACAGTGATACCCAGGGCCTGGCACAGCTGGACAGCGATACCATGGACTAGCACAGCTGGATAGAGAGACCCAGGGACTGGCACAGGTGGCCAGGGATACCCAGGGTCTGTCACAGCAGGACCGGGCTACCCAGGGGCCTAGCACAGCTGGACAGAGATACCCAGGGACTAGCTCAGCTGGACAGGGATACACAGGGACTAGCACAGCTGGACAGACATACTCAGGGCCTGCCACAGCTGTAAAACGATACCCAGAGCCCGGCACAGCTGGACAGCGATACCATAGACTAGCACAGCTGGTAAGGGATACCCAGGGGCTAGCACAGCTTGTCAGTGATACCCAGAGACTAGCACAGCTGGACAGAGATACGCAGGGACTAGCACAGCTGGACTGGGATACCCAGGGAATAGCACAGCTGAACAGAGATATCCAGGGACTAGCACTGCTGGACAGAGATACCAGTGACTAGCACAGCTGGACAGCGATACCAAGGGACTAGCTCAGCATAACAGGGATACCCAGGGACTAGCACAGTTCGCCAGGGTTTCCCAGAGACTAGCTCAGCTGGACAGCGATACCCAGGGACTAGCACTGCTGGACAGACATACCCAGGGACCAACACAGCATGTCAGGGATACCCAAGGACTAGCACAGCTGGACAGAGATACCCAGGGCCTGGCACTGCTAGACAGAGATACCCAGGGCCTGGCACAGCTGGACAGCGATACCATGGAATAGCACAGATGGTCAGGATACCAAGGGACTAGCACAGCTTGACAGAGATAACCAGCGCCTGGCACAGCTGGACAGCGATACCCATGGACTAGCACAGCTGGACAGAGATACCCTAGGGATTCGCACCTCTGTACAGAGATACCCCGGGACAAGCACAACTGGACAGAGATACCCATGGACTAGCACAGCTGGACAGAGGTACCCAGGGACTAGCACAGCTGGACAGAGATACCCAGGGAATAGCACATCTGGACAGAGATACACAGGGCCTAGCACAGCTGGACAGAGATATCCAGGGAATTTCACAGCTGGACAGTGATACCCAGGGCCTGGCACAGTTGGACAGCAATACCATGGACTAGCACAGCTGGACAGAGAGACCCAGTGACTGGCACAGTTGGCCAGGGATACCCAGGGTCTGTCACAGCAGTCCCGGGATACCCAGGGGCTTGCGCAGCTGGACAGAGATACCTAGGGTCTGGCGCAGCTGGACAGGGATACCCAGGGACTAGCACCTCTGGACAGAGATACCCCGGGACTAGCACAGCTGGACAGAGATACCCATGGACAAGCACAGCTGGACAAAGATACCCAGGGAATAGCACATCTGGACAGAGATACCCAGGGTCTAGCACAGCTGGACAGAGATATCCAGGGAATTTCACAGCTGGGCAGTGATACCCAGGGCCTGGCACAGCTGGACAGCGATACCATGGACTAGCACAGCTGGACAGAGAGACCCAGGGACTGGCACAGGTGGCCAGGGATACCCAGGGTCTGTCACAGCAGGACCGGGCTACCCAGGGGCTAGCACAGCTGGACAGAGATACATATGGTCTGGCGCAGCTGGACAGGGATACCCAGGGAATAGCACAGCTGGACAGGGATAACCAGGGCCTGGCACAGCTGGACAGCGATTCCATGGTCTAGCAAATCTGGACAGAGATACCCAGGGACTAGCACAGCTGGACAGGGATACCCACGGAATAGCACAGCTGGACAGTGATAGCCAGTGCCTGGCAGAGCTGGACAGCGATACCACGGACTAGCACAGCTGGACAGAGATACCCAGGGACTAGCATAGCTGGTGGAGATACCCAGGGACTAGCACAGCTGTTCAGCAATACCCAGGGATTAGCACAGCTGGGCAGGGATACCCAGAGACTAGTACAGCTGGACAGGGATATCCAGGGACTAGCACAGCTGGACAGTTATTCCCGGGCCAAACTCAGCTGGAGAGGAATACGCAGGACTATCACAGCTGGACAGGGATACCCAGGGATTAGCTCAGCTGGACAGGGAAACTCCTAGGACTAGTACAGCTGAACAGGGATACCCAGGACTAGCACTGCTGGACAGGGATATCCAGGAACTACCACTGCGGATTGACGTGTGTTTGTTTGTTGTTTCCCTTTTTTGTGCAACCGAGGGTCAATGGTGATTTGAGTTTCCACCAGCATTAACCGGTCCTGTCCTCTCCAGGGGAATGTTGTGTTTTTTTAAAGGCCATGTATTTCAGTAAGGGCGCACGTGATTGACAAATTTCCGCTTTGCCCGTCTGCTGATTGACATTAGCTATTTCTCTCGGGTGTTTAAATCCGCTTCTACATTTTAAGTCATTAAACTGACGGTTTACAAATGCCAGACTGCATGATGAAATCTCCCACCGCCACCCATACACCCAGAAACATGCATTTCTCTGGGATGACCCAATGCGTTTCATAGAGCTGTAATCGAAAACATGGATGCCAAAGCCAAAGATGGAGTGATTAAGAGGGGTGATCAAAACTGCTCAAAGCCTTCTGTTTTAAGGAGGGTCTGAAAGGAGGTGAGGGAGGGGTAAAGGTGGAGGGGTTTAGGCAGGGAGTTCCAGAGCATGACGTCTACACAGATATTGCATCATGTTCGCATGTGCCTGCTGTCAGACCGCAGTGTTTTACAACATTTCACATTGACAAAAATAAAGTTATTGATGCGGGTAAATGATCATTAAAATGGCCCAGCGTGTCCTGGATTGTTTTCCCTAATACCAGCTGTACAATAGCCACACGTTAAATGTAGCCTCACACGGTGGCCCGTTGCAGTTCCATATATGGAGATACAGAATCAATTTCCATCAGTTAATAAGATGGAAGAACATGGAATTAAGGAAAAAGTGATGTTATGGCTACGGAATTGGTTCAGTGACAGGAAGTGTTTGATGGGTGTTTTTCAGACGGGGAGATGGTTTGCAGTGGTGTTCCCCAAGGGTCTGTTTTGGGTCCTTTACTCTTTGCAACTTTTAAAACGAACTTGACTCATGCAGCATTATAAGGTTTGCAGATGTCACAAAACTTGTCACCTTAATAGATAATGATGAGGATAGTTGTCGACTTCAGGATGACACAGACAGGAGGGTGAAATGAGCAGCAGCATGGCAGATGGAGGTCAATGCGGAGAAGAGTGAAGTGATGCACTTTGGGGGGACTAATATGGAAATACAGCACGGCTGCTCTTTCTAAGCCAGCACAGGCACGACGGGCCGAATGTCCTCCTTCTGTGCTGTGAGTTTCTATGATTTTATATACACACCCACAGTTTATATTTTCACAAGGCCTTGTGTGTAGTTCTAAATACTGTCGACACGCCGAACGTTTAATTGTTTTCCGGAAACTGCTCGACCTGTTGTCTATTTTAAGCAGTTTCCTGGTTTAATTTGCGCATTGTGGTGACCTCGTGGCGCAACGGTAGCGCGTCTGACTGCCAGATCAGAAGACTGCGTGTTCAAATCAAGTCGGGGTCATGACTGTTTTTAGCGTTGATTGGAGTCTGGATAATTCCGTAACAATATTTTCTTTGCTTTTTCACAATAAACAAAACGTTGCTGTAAAGTCTGTCTCACTAGTTCATCAGTGTCAGGGAGAGATACCCTCATTTATTTACTGTAACAAACAGACACCTCCGTTTTCACATCTGAGGCCGCTGTTAAAGAGCGTGTCCTTTGTGGGAGGGAGACTGTTCCTGAAGTGAAGCCGGTGGGGGGCAGTCAGTCTGGGTGTGTGAGAGAAATGCGCTGTACAGGCGGGATTACTGGAGAAGCAAATGCAATTGGTTGAGTGTGTAATGCAGCAGCGGAGGCAGTGAAAGTCGTTGTATAGCCCTGCAAATTTAGAGCCCAGATAGCTCAGTCGGTGCAGCATCAGACTTTTAATCTGACGGTCTAGGGTTCAAGTCCCTTTTCGGGCGCTGCTTTTAAATCGCGATTCTCATCTCCACACGTGCAGCACCTTGAAACACGGTCATTTCATACTCATCATAGGAACAGGAGTGAGCCATTTACCTCCGAGAGCCTGTTCCGCCATTTAATTAGATCATGTGTGATCTGTGACCCAAATCCGTTTATATCCCTAATCCCGATATCCCTGAGGGTAACGAAAAACGATCAATCTCATGTTTAAAATTAACAATTGACTCAGCATTAACTGCTGTTTGCGGAAGTGAGTTACAAATTTCTACCAACCATTGCCTGTAGAAGTGTTTCCCAACTTCACTCCTGAAGGGTCTGGCTCTATTTTTTAGACTCTGCCCCCTTGTCCTGGACTCGCCAACCATCGGAAATAGTTTCTCTCTATCTACCCTATCGGTTCCCTTTAATATCTTGAATACTTCAATCAAATCAACACTTAAACTTTTAAATTCCAGGGAATACAACCCTAGTTTGCATAATCTCTCCTCGTAATTTGACCCTTGGAGTCTATGTATCATTCTGGTAAATCTAGGCTGCACTCCCTCCAAGACTAATACACCCTTCCTAAGGTGTGGTGACCAGAACTGAACACAGTCTAACCAGGGCTTTCCATAGCTGTAGTATAACTTCTCTCCCTTATATTGTAGTCCTCTAGATATTATATTCTGTATCTGCCCATGACATTTGAATGATATCTGTACATGGACCCCTAAGTCTATTTGGACCTCCACTGTTTCTAGCCTTTCAACATGTAGAAAATATTCTGATCTATACTTCTTAGGTCCTATGTGGATGACCTCACACTTGCTTATATTTATATGCATTTGCCACAGTTCACCCACTCACTTAATCTATGAATATATCTCTGTAATTTTATGCTTCCATCTACACTGCTGACAATGCTGCGTATCTTTGCATACTCCAGATACTTGAGCACATAAATCTAGGCTGACAATCCAGTGCGGTACTGAGCGAGTGTTGCACTGTCGGAGGTGCCATCTTCCGGATGAGATGTTAAACCGAGGCTCCAGCTACTCTCTCAAGTAATAGATCCCGTGGCACTATTTCGAAGAAGAGCAGGGAGATCTCCGCGGTGTCCCAGCCAATATTTATCCCCCAATCAACATCACTAAAACATATTATATCATCATTGTCACGTTGCTGTTTATGGGAGCTTGCTGAGCGTAAATTTGCTGCTGCGTTTCCCACATTACAACAGTGACTGTACTTCAAAAAGTACTTCATAGTTTGCAAAGCACTTTGGGACATTTCATGGTCATGAAAGGCGCTATATAAATGCAAGTCTTTCTTCCTTCATAATCGTCAAACCTGGATATGTGGATTGGATATTTGCCTCATTAAAAAGATGGAAGCCCATGGATTTAAGTGGAATATGGTATTATAGATATAAAATTGGCTCAGTGACAGAAAGCAAATGGTGGTAATGGATGGATTTTTTTTCAGACTGGGAGGTATTTTGACATGGTGTCCCCCCAAGAGTCATTTTGGGTCCTTTACACTTTTCATTTTTGTTATAAACAACCTAGTGAGCAGCATTCTAAAGTTTGCAGATGATACGACACTAGGAAAAGTAATAGAGAGTGATGAGGATAGTTACAGGTTTCAGGTTGTCATAGCAAGGATGGTGAAATGGGAAGAAGCATGGCAGATGGATTTCAATGCGAAGAAGGTTGAAGTGATGCACTTCAGGAGGACTAAAATTGAAAGACAGTATACTATACATGGCACAATTTTGAAATGTGTAAATGATCAGAAAAACCTTGATGTCCATATACACAAATCCATGATCGTGGCAGGGCAAGTTGACAAGTTTGTTAAAAATCAATGATTTATTTGGGTTTATAAATAGGTGGATAGAATATAAATGCAAAGTTATCGTGCTAGAACTTTATAAATTACTGGTGAAGCATCAGCTGAAGTATGGTTGACAATTCTGAGCACCACACTTCAGGAAAGATATAAAGGCCTTAGAAAGGGAACAGAGGAGTTTTAACAGGATGTTACCAGGGATGAGTGTCTTCAGTTATAAGGAGAGGTTGGAAAATTTAGGACTGTTCTCCTTGGATCAGAGAAGTTAAAATCTGACCTAATAGAGGTTTTTAAGATGATGTGAGGTTTGATAGAGTAGATAGAGAAAAACTATTCCCTCTGGCGAGTGGGGAAAGAACTACAGACATTGGCTAGAGTTACATACCAGTGAATCCCCAGTCAAATTACCACATCAAAGGCCGAGTTTCATGCCAGATGCTAAACTTCTCCCAATATCTTTTTAGACTTTCACCTCGGCAAAGTCATCGACTGAAGATATTTTCAGTAAACTCCTCACATTTCCAATCATTGTTGAAGCTTCCCGTTTCCGGTCTTCGACAATAGGGGTCTTGGTCCCATCAGATCTTCTCTATGGAACCTAGCGACCTTTCTCCAGTCCCAGTTAGTGTAGTGATGATTCGACATCTCTCTATCCACCTTCCTGGGATACTGCTTACTCAAAGAATTTTTTAATATAATAATGATTCATCTTGATTATAGAATCTGTTAAAGGAAAACATTGGCACTATGTTTGCGATTATTAATATATTTAATTTGAAAATATTTACGTGTTTGAATTAATTAGTTTATTCGTTCTTTTATTTGTCCCTATTTCTAGGCACTAAAATCACTCACAATATCTGCTGCCAACTCCAGCTGCGCCCACAGTGACACGTCACTAATGGTGCGTAACCAGGGGCAGAAACCTGTCTCTAGGTGACATCACAAAGGAGACAGCAGCCAATCACACAGCGGCCAGTAACAATGTCACAAAGCAGCCGGAGCCCCGCCCAAACATTGTGTTCCGGGATCACATGACCAGGCTCTGCTCTTGATGTGATTATCGTTTTAACAAGAAGGAGCATCAGCAACAATAATTGGTGGGATCATCAGTGATATCAAGTGGTTGAAGCATCGGGTTAGGAGCAGCACGGCTAAGATATAGGGTTAAGTTCCCTCAACAGTGTGCCATCTGACACTCCCAGGGCAGGTAAGGAATGGGTTAGATACAGAGTAATGCTCCATCTACACCGTGCAATCAAACCCTCCAAGGCCAGGTACAGGACAGGTTTTTTCCAGAGTAAAGCTCCATCTACACTCTCGCCTCAAACACACCCAGGGCAGGAAAAGCACGGGTTAGATACAGAGTGAAGCTCGCTCTACACTGTCCCATCAAATACTCCCAGGCCAGGTACAGCACAGGTTAGATACAGATTAAAGCTCGCTCTGCACTGTCCCATCAAACACTCCCAGGGCACGTACAGCACGGGTTAGAAAGAGAGTAAAGCTCGTTCTACTATGTCTCGTCAAATGCACCCAGAGCCGTCAAATGCACCCAGAGCAGGTACAGCACGGGTTCGATGCAGAGTAAAGCTCCCTCTACACTGTCTCATCAAATGCACGCAGGGCAGGTACAGCACGAGTTAAATGCAGAGTAAAGCTCACTCTAAACTGCCCCATCAAACACTCCCAGGGCAGGTACGGCAGGGGTTGAATACAGTGTAAATCTCGCTGTATTTTGGTTCATCAAGCACAGTCAACTCAAATACAGCATGTGCTGAATGCAGCGTAACCTCCTCTGACACCCTCCAATGAAGCAAACTATCTCAGGTACAGCACGATACGGTTACAGGATAAAATTCCGTGTAATTTTGAAGCACTCCCAGGTGAGGTATGGAAAAGGTTCACACACGAGTCAAACCCCAGTCAAATTGCCGCATCAAAGGCCGAGCCTTGTGGCAAATTGTTGACCAGCTGCGGATACCGGGTTCGACTCTCACCTCGGCAAAATCCTGGACTGATTGGATTCTCAGGAAAGTTCCTCATCCTTCCAATCATTGCTGAAGCTTCCTGTTCTATCCTGTGTTAGACCCGGAGGTCCTGGTACCTCCAGATCTGATCTGTGAACCCAGAGGCTTTTCTCCGGTCCCAGTTAATGTGGTGATGTTTCGACATCTCTCTCTCTCCACCTTCCTGAGATACTGCTGCCTCCAAGAAACTAACAATAAAAAATGATTCATATAATTCTATCAACTGTAATTGGAATACAAGGGGAATATTTTTGTGATTATTTTGTATATAATTTTAATATATTTTCAATTAATTACATTTAGTTGAAATACATATTTCAGTATTAAGTTGTTTCTTTCTTTCCTTGCAGTATTTATAGAGGCTATACTCACTCACAATATCTGCTGCCAACTCCAGCTCCGTCCACAGTAACACACCACGAATGGGGCGTAACCAGAGGCGGAAGTCTGTCTCTAGGTGATATCACAAAGGAGCCAGGAGTCAATCGTACGGCAGCCAGTAACAATGTCACAAAGCAGCCGGAATTTCCACCCAGTCGAGGTGTCACAGGGTCACATGGCCAGGCTCTGCTCCTGGTGTGCATTCTAACTGGGGATGAACACATGTTGTACTTTCAGTCCTGTCTCCGACCCCATTCCCACGTAATTAGACCCCAGACAAGGGAACACAACCGCGCAAAATTGTCCATTACGAATTTTTCGTCCCATCCTCCAAATATGAGTTTCCACTATTCAATGGCCCAAATGTCCACCGTTAGATTTATACACTGCAAAAACTCCCTCACATAATATCAAGCAGTGCGTCTCCCTCCTGCCTCGGCAGTGAAAGACAGTTTGTGTTAATGATGCTTGGATGAAGATGCAACGAACAGATCTGTGCTCTAAAACCAGTCTATTCCCTTTAATGGGAAGGGGCGTCAGAGGCACATTGTAGGGATTACCAGGGCTATCAATGGGTGGAGCCATTTGAGCAATCATTGCAGGGGATATCAAGGGCAATAATAGTTAAGGCTCTGTCAACACTGTCCCATCCAAGACTCGCAGGTCAGGTACGGCACGAGATACATGCAGAGCAAAACTAGCTCTACATCGTCCCATCCAACATTCCTAGGTCAGGTACAGCACGGGTTATATACAGTGTAAAGCACATTCTAAACAGCCCCATCAAATAATTTCATATCCGGTCCAGCGCTGAGCAGATACTGTGTAAAGCTCCCACTAGGCTATCCCATTAACACTCTCCCAGGTCAGGTACAGAACGGGTTAGCGACAGAGTGAAGCTCTGTCTGCACTGTCCCATCAAAGGCACCTAGGTTAGACACTGTATGGTTTAATGAATAGTAAAGGTTCCGCAACGAATTTCCATCATAAACTCCCAGGACAAGTGCAACACGGGCTAGATAGAGAGTAAAGCTCCCTCTACACTGTTCCTTAACACAATCCCAGTTCAGGAACAGCACAGGTCAGATACAGAGTAAAGCTCACTCGACACTGTTCCATCAAACACTCACAGGGCAGGTAGAAACGGGTTTAAAACAGAGTAAAGCTCCCTCAACACTGTCCCATCAAAAGCTCCCAGGGCAGGTAGACAGGGGTTAGATACAATGTAAATCTCAACGTTTATCCACTCCCAGTTAGTGTGGGTGTGATTCGATTTTGCTTTCTCTATCTTCCTGAGATAATGTTCACTAAAATAATATTTTAATATAAAAATGTTTAATTTATGTCTAGAATATGTTAGTCGAAACCAATGGGACACTTTTTGGGACTGTCAATATATTTAATTTGAATATATTTACAATTAATTACATTTGTTTGGATTACTCACTTTAATATCAAATTGATTTTTTCTTTCCTTACCCCTATTTATAGAGGCTGTACTCACTCAAAATATCTGCTGCCAACTCCAGCTCCGCCCACAGTAACTCACCACTGTTGTGGCGTAACCAGGGGCGGAAACCTGTCTCCAGGTGACATCACAAAGGAGCCAGAAGCCAGTCATACAGCAGCCAGTAACAATGTCACAAAGCAGCCGGAGCTCCGCCCAGTCGAGGTGTCACAGGGTCACATGGCCAGGCTCTGCTCCTGGTGCGCAGTCTCACTGGGGATGAACACATGTTGTATTTTCAGTCCTGTCTCCGACCCCATTCCCACGTACTGACACCCCAGACAAGGGAATACAACCGCGCAAAATTGTCCATCACGAATTCTCCGTCCAATCATCCAAATATGAGTTTCCACTATTCAATGGCCCAAAATTCCACCGTTAGATTTATACACCGCAAAAATGCCCTCACATAATATCAAGCAGTGCGTCTCCCTCCCACCTCGGCAGTGAAAGACAGTTTGTGTTAATTATGCTTAGATGAAGATGCAACGAACAGATCTGTGCTCTAAAACCAGTCTATTCCCTTTAATGGGAAGGTGCGTCATAGGCACATTGTAGGGATTACCAGGGCTATTAATGGGCGGAGCTATATGAGCAATAATTGCAGGGGAAATCAAGGGCAATAATAGTTAAGGCTCTGTCTACACTGTCCCATCCAACATTCGCAGGTCAGGTACGGCACGAGATACATGCAGAGCAAAACTAGCTCTACACCGTCCCATCCAACATTCACAGGTCAGGTACAGCACGGGTTATATACAGTTTAAAGCACATTCTAAACAGCCCCATCAAACAATTTCATATCCGGTCCAGCGCTGAGCAGATAATGAGTAAAGCTCCCACTAGGCTGTCCCATTAACACTCTCCCAGGTCAGGTACAGCACGGGTTATATACAGTGTAAAGCACATTCTAAACAGCCCCATCAAACAATTACATATCCGGTCCAGCGCTGAGCAGATACTGAGTAAAGCTCCCACTAGGCTGTCCCATTTACACTCTCCCAGGTCAGGTACAGAATGGGTTAGCGACAGAGTAAAACTCTGTCTGCACTGTCACATCAAACACACCCAGGTTAGATACTGTATGGTTTAATGAATAGTAAAGGTTCCTCTGCGAATTTCCATCATAAACTCCCAGGGCAAGTGCAACACGAGCTGGATAGGGAGTAAAGCTACCTCTACACTGTACCTTAAAACACTCCCAGGCCAGGAACAGCACAGGTCAGATACAGAGTAAAGCTCAGTCGACACTGTTCCTTAAAACAATCCCAGTTCAGGAACAGCACGGGTCAGGTACAGAGTAAAGCTCATTCGACACTGTTCCACCAAACACTCACAGGGCAGGTAGAAAACGGGTTAAAACCAGATTAAAGCTCCCTCAAGACTGTCCCATCAAAGCTCCCAGGGCATGTAGACAGGGGTTAGATACAGTGTAAATCTCACTGCAACCTTCGACCTTTCTCCACTCCCAGTTAGTGTGGGTGTGATCCGATTTTGCTCTCTCTATCTTCCTGAGATAATGTTCACTAAAATAATATTTTAATGTAAAAATGTTTAACTTATTTCTAGAATATGTTAGTCGAAAGCAATGGGACTATTTTTGGGACTGTCAATATATTTAATTTGAATATATTTACAATTAATTACATTTGGTTGGATTACTTACTTTAATATGAAATAGATTTTTTCTTCTCTTGCCCCTATTTATAGGAGCTGTACTCACTCACAATATTTGCTGCCAATTCCAGCTCCGCCAACAGTAACACACCACTGATGGGGCGTAACCAGGGGCGGAAACTGTCACCAGGTGACAGCACAAAGGAGCCAGAAGCCAGTCATACAGCAGCCAGTAACAATGTCACAAAGCAGCCGGAGCTCCACCCAGTCGAGGTGTCACAGGGTCACATGGCCAGGCTCTGCTCCTGGTGCGCAGTCTCACTGGGGATGAACACATGTTGTACTCTCAGTCCTGTCTCAGACTCCGTTGCCATGTACTGAGATCCCAGGCAGGGAGCACAACAGTGCAAAATTGCCCCTAACGCTTTCCCCATCCCATACTCCAAAAATGAAACCCCACTATTCAACGGCACAAATATCCACCTTAGAATTTTACACCACAGAGACTCCCTCACATAATATCAAGCAATGCGTCTCCGTCCTGCCTCGGCAGTGAAACACAGTTTGAGGACATTATGCTTGGATGAAGATATAACAACCACATCTGTGTTCAAAAACGAGTTTGTTTCCTGTAAAGGGAAGGGGCGTCAGAGGCACACTGTAGGGGTCATCGGGGCTGTCAATGCGTGGGGACATATGAACAATAATTGAAAGGGAAATCATGGGAAAAATAGTTAAAACTTCGGCTACACTTTCCCATCAAATACTGGCAGTTCAGGTGCGGCACGAAATACATGCAGAATAAAAGTACTTCCACACTGTCTCATCAAACTCTGTCAGGTCAGGTACAGCATGGGTTACATACAGTATAAAGCGTAATCCAACTCCCGATCAAAGACTCCCACGTCAGGTCCAGCACGGGGTAGATACAGAGTAAAACTCCCTCCATACTATCCCAACAAAGACTCCCAGGTCAGGAACAGCACGGGTCACATACAGAGTAAGGCTCCCTCGACAGTATTCCATCCAACGCTCACAGGGCATGTACAGCACGGGTTAGAAACAGAGTAAAGCTCCCTGAACAATGTCCCATCATACACTCCCAGGGCAGGTCGACAGAAGTTGCATACATTGCAAATCTCATTGCATTATCGTTCATCAAGCATAGGGAACTCAGATACAGCATGTGGCCAAAGCAGTGTACAGCTTCTCTGACACTACCCAATCAAGTCCACCATCTCACGTACAGCATGGTATGAATACAGGACAGAAATCACTGTGCATGCAAGGATCACGCACTCCAAGGGGAGGTATAGGCGAGCTTTACATCCCAGTGAATCTACCGTCAAATTACTGCATCAAAGGGCAGCCGTTTTGACAGAAATTAAACGGCTTCCAACAGCTTGCTAAACTCCGCAAAAGGAGCAGGAAATCCCCCTTAGAGAGACCACATTGGCATGTTGTACTGGGAGTCTCTCTGAGTCTGTTGCTGAGGCCCATGTGCTGCCTTTGGTCGATACTACAATGGGGCTGGTGTGGGGAATGAAACCATGTTGTACTGGGAGTCTCTCTGAGTCTGTTGCTGAGGTCCATGTGCTGCCTTTGGCCGACACTACAATGGGGCTGGTGTGGGGAATGAAGCCATGTTGTACTGGGAGTCTCTCGGAGTCTGTTGCTGAGGCCCATGTGCTCCCTTTGGCCGACACTACAATACCGTCCCAGCACAGTGTTAGAGTTTGAAAATGACACCCCGGGAGATGCTGGGTAGATTCAGTTTATTGCAGAATGACTGGAAGCAATTGAACTCAGAAAGTCCACCAGTGGGTGAAAGCCCTTTGCTCCGGGCTGTGAAAGCCAACATTCCCCTGTCGGTATCACTGGCCATGGCGGGAGCGGCTCGGCTTTGCTCAGAGTGGCCGGAGATCAGTGAATTCGGCGAAGAGGGTCTGAGACCCATTGATGCTGGGGCTGAATTTCCATCAATCGACACTGGACCTCAAGGTCCCATTCAGCTGTGGACAGACTCCAAGAGCTGTGCCCATGGGTCGGGGATTTCTGGGACTATCCCTTTGTGTCCGGAATGGTCTGTCCGGAATGTTTCCTCTCTTTAAAGAGCCGGGAAAGAATCCTTCAGTACCTTGCACTCCCTCCATGGTCTGTGGGATCTACAGCCCGATCCTCTGCTGGGATCCAGTGCGTCGTCTCACGGGAGCAGTCACAACCATCAAGGCCTTTCTCACAGTTTTACTCCTGAGCCCTCAGCCCCATGGGTTTAACTCTATGAACAGTAAGTTCAGGAATCTAATCCTTTTTAATCAGTAGTATTTCTCTATTTGGAGTTCCAGCTCCTACTCACTCCCCTAGTTTACCGGGAGTTCACTGATCAGATGTCCCTTCATTTCTTTGCGATGGTTGTTATTTTCACCATCCTGTGATCCCCTGGTCTGCAGCAGCGGTCGCGGTTTTTTGTTATAATACTTTGTGTCACAGCTGAATGTAATATTTGAATTCATGTCTTTCCAGTAATTGTTTGTAAATTCTATTGAATAGAGCTGACATCTGATGCCGCTCCCGAGATCCCCCTCGCCAATTAAACCGATGAGATTAAATGTAAAATTCCACCGATTGCTCCCTGGGGCCGCTGTAGTAACTCATCAAATTGGCTCGGTGCATCACATAGTCCCAGCCTCATGGCGGGATGGATTCAGTGCTCCACACTGCAATGGAATGTGTGTTTGGGTGTATGTAAGGCAATCCGCGTCTTTATTGTCTCTCGAATATGAACAAGTTACAGAACCAGCCAAGGTTTCGCTTTAAGTGTCTTTTATCTGTAACTGCACCGTCCCTGCGAGGTACTCCGGCTTGACCTGGACCGCACAGTTAGATTGTGAATGGAGACTCAGTCTAGTGTCAGGGGCGATAGTGATTGAAATGACAATCGGGAGAGATGTATGACGGACTGCTGATCTGGTGTCGCCTGTTTCACATTATCTCACAAAGTTAATATCCTCCTATATCAGTGCCTGGGTGTCTGTGGTGGTGGCGATCGCTCTCGGTGTCCATTCCCGATACTGAATCCGAGCGACCCTCCTCCCCGCGCCGCCTGGACAACATCTGACTGAAGTGTGGTGGAAGGATGGTCATTCTCAGTCCCTCTATAATGAGTGTAGAATGATGCGTTTATTTTGAACAAAATGTCGACAACGCTCGTTTATATTAAAAATAATCGGAAAACATCTCAACATTTCCCCACAATAAACTATGAGATTTATCTGAGTGTTCCCGTTACTGACCTCTTGTTCCTCTTTCTCACAGCGAACCTACTGACAATGGTGATTCTCTCCAGAGGAAACTGCGGCCTTTCCAAGTGTATCTCTGTCTACATGGTTGCCATGGCAACAGCAGATCTACTGGTCATGATCCTCAATGTAATAGTGTATCACATTTGTACAATCACTTTCCACATTCCTTCCTGTCCTACACTGCCGTTTGTAAGATCATTATTTACATCAATTCTACCAGCCTGGATATGTCGGTGTGGTTTACATTCTTGTTCACCTTTGACCGATTTCTAGCCTTATTTTATCAGAAGTTTAAAACAAATTATTGCAGAGTGAGAACTGCGGCTGTGGCCATAACAACGGTCTGTGTCCTGATCTATTTACAAAGCATTCCAGATTTGATTGCCGATAAACATGATCGAATAATTAACAAAATTCATTGGGGTTGTTACCCCGGACTGGACTATTTTCCATCGCCTGCAGGTGTCGTGTTCTCCCGGTTACAAGGTATTTTAACGATGTGGATTCCTTCTGTTTTGATATTACTGTTTAATTGTTTGACAATCAGACGTATTTTAGTGGCCAGTAGAGCCCGCAGGAGACTCCGTGGTCACAGCAGTGAGAATCAGAGCGATCCAGAGATGGGGAACCGAAGGAAGTGCATCATTTTACTGTTCACTGTATCGGGCAGTTTTATAGTGTTGAGGCTGACAGTTGTCGTTAGTTTTTTAACTACCAGAGTGAAAAACACCGCGCATTACCGAGGCGATTATACATCTCCTGCCTCCATCGCCACTGAAACCGGATATAAGCTCTTGTGTTCCTGTTCATACACGTGTATTTATGCAGCTACACAAAATAAATTCAGAGAAGAGCTGAAGAAGTTGGTGAAATCTCCTTGGACATTGATTCTGATATTGGTTAAATAAATGTAACATTAAGCCAAGGCTTCCTGTCCTCGCTAAAGTTCAATTACAGCCCGTGTTCCATTTTGGAATGGCCGTCTTTCTGTTGGGACGAAAGCCAATTGTTGTTGTGAAAATGAACAGGAATCAGAAAACATTTCTTCCAATTTGTGCCGGGTGTTTGATGTCTGCTGCTTTCCCCGGGTGAACATAATCGATTCCCGCTAAAACAGCGCCCTTCCCGCTCAATATTGAAAGAGATTTCCTATCAATGCAAGTTGTTGTTGTAGTGTAATTGATCAGAGATTGTTAGCTGAGCTCAGTCAATAACTCAAGTTGTTGTTGTAGTGTAATTGATCAGTGATTGTTTGCTGAACTGTCAATAACTCCAGTTGTTGTTGTAGTGTAATTGATCAGAGATTGTTTGCTGAGCTCAGTCAATAACTCCATTATCAACAATAACAAGATGTTAATAAGGCAGGTTAATAAGGCCAGAAAAAGCAAACCAAGCACTACTGCTTATTTCCAGAGCAATAGAGTTGCAAAGCAGCTATGTTATATTAAACTTGTATCGAACCTTGTTTAGACCACACTTGGAGAACTGCGCACATTACCGGTCTCCATATTGTAAACAAGGACATAAAGACAATGGAGAAGGTGGAAATAAAGATTTACTGGGATGATACCAGAACTGACAGTGTATAACTATCAGGAAAGCTTTCCCTAGAAAAGAAAAGGCTGAGGGGTGACTTGGTAGTGGTCTTTGAGATTATGAAAGGGTTGCATTGGTAGACGTAGGGAAGGTGTGTCCACTTGCGGGGGAGACCAGTACTTGGGACCAGAAATAGAAGAGTCACTAATAATTCCAATAGGGAGTTCAGGAGAAACTACTTTACCCAGAGAGTGGAGAGAATGTGGAACTCGTTGCCACATGGAGTAGTTGAGGTGAATAACAGATGTATTTAAGGGGAAGCTGGATAGGCACATATGGGAGAAAGGGATGGAAGGATATGATGATGGGGTTAGAGGAAGAGGGGTGGAAGGAGGCTCGTGGGGAGCATAAACACCAGCATTGACCTGTTGGGCCGAATGGCCTGTTTCTTTGATGTAAATACTATGTAATACTCTGAAAGAACAGTCATGATTGAGCTTCAGCAGTGGAGTAGAACACTTGGGTGTCAGCGTTACCTTCCTCACACCGCGGGTACTGGAATGAGACGCTCAGTTTAATTAACAGATAAAGTTTCCTTTAGTGTAGAAAATTGGCCCAGAAATTGATCTCGCTCTGTTCCCGCGGGGGTAAGGCTTCCCCGCGTTCTCTCACCTCGCTTGTGCTTTTTCAGATCCAGCTCGCATGAACTTGATGTTCTAGACATCAGCTGGGCAGTGCTTGCGTATCCCAGCGGCGTAGTGAATTCGTGCGAGCTGTGGGATCACGTGACTCAGTTAGAGCCATTGGCAGCACACCATCTTCCATTCATAAGTTTCACAGCAGGGCAGTAAAATCTATGAATCTTACACCCCCCCAAAATAACAGCTAAACCTCAATTAAATTAAAAAAAAACAATCACATTAATAAAATAAGTATAGTTAATTAAATTAACCATTTTAAATAAAAATTAAATTTTTGAAAAAATTTAAAATCTTTTAAAAAGTTATAAAAATAAACTTACCTGTCTTTAAAGTCTCTAAAAAAGATATACCTGTTAAAAAAAATTCAAAAAAATACTTAATTCACTACTTACCTTCTTAAAAGTGGGTCTTACTCCTCCTTTTTACATTTCCAAAATCTTCCGTACTTACCTGCGCGTCCAAAGCATGAAGTGCACAGCGTGCGCGCAGCCTGTAGCGCGCACGCGATGCACCGAGGACCCGCCCCCTTTCAGAAGAGCAATTGCCGGTTTTCAGCGCATGCGCAGGGCATGCAGAAAACCGGCAATTGTAGTGGGAATATGCGAGAGTACGCAGTGCGTACTCTCGCGTCCCGGGATCAATGGTGGTTATCTGTAATTCTGTAATCTCGGTGTGAATGTTGCAGGCGCTGGTCTCCCCATCAGACTCCGCCCTCCATTGTCTCCTGGACCAATAGAACGGGGCCTTGTCTCCTGACCAGTGTCTGATGATGGAGACAGTAGGAACTTGACTCGTCAATGTGACATTAGACATCTTTGTTCACAGATATTTACTGAAAATCGAAACTGGTCATCACAATGGAGTGCTACGACAGGAAAAAAAACAGTCCTAGGCGGTGTTTACCCTCCACCCTAACAATTAGTTCCAATCACTTTACCTGCCCGGTCTCAACATCCCTTCAACCTATTTGTATTCATCCATCTATCGTTGTTGATAAAGGATAAGTAAATTAATTCTCCTCCTAAGAAGTTGAATTTTCACTTTAATATAATTATGTAATACAGAATTGTATCGATTGCCACGTAGCGGGACTGAGAGCAATGTATAAAACGAGCTGTCATGAATATTTGCAATTGTTAAAAGCCGAAGCTTCTGAGCTCAGAACCGTAAACTTTTGACTGGATCATCAACAACCATCATCAGGTGTGGCTGTAATTTGTGCCTTTTAAGTGTGTGTTTAATACTATTACATGTACTGCGTGCTGAATAAACCGATGACACCTCACTTCAAAGCTCAACCTTATTGAAAACCTTACTCTAACAATAGCCTCTGTACTTTCTATGTGAATGGGCTTCATTTAATAATTGTGATGAAGGCCCCACTTTACCCGTCACTTTCTAACGTCCCGCGTCATCCTGAGGTTCTCCAAAAGCCAAACGCCACATGGTTTCATTTCCCCGTGGACCCCAAACTCTAATAACCAGCTGGCATCCAGCTTCAGTGGGAACAGGTAGTAAGTTCTGGGCTATTCTGTGTAATATGCACATTCTCATTTAAATGGAATAAGCTGACCAGCTCTATTTAAGGCATTAGTCAGTCAGCAAGCAGGGATTTTAATTCTATCAGGCAGGGATACATCTGAACACAGCTCCAATCGTGAGAAGGAGATGTGTAATCAACCACATCATCTAATAACAACTTGTAAAATAGAGAACAAAGGCATGAACACGTTAACCATTGGTGTTCAGGAAAGACAGGGGAGGAATGAAATGAGGTGGGGTGGCGCTATTGATTAAGGATAATATTAAAGTGCTGGAGAGAGGATGTCCTGGAAGGGTCAGGTCAGAATCTACTTGGTTCGAGATAAGAAACAGTAGAAGTGCCATTACACTACTAGGTGTATTCTATCGGCCACAGACTAGTGGGAAGGATACAGAGGACCAAATTTCAGGTAAATTACAGAGTGGTGCAAGAACTATAGATTAATGATAATGGAGACTTCAATTATCCTAATATAGACTGGGATATTAATAGTGTAACGGGCAGAGAGGGGGAAGAATTTCTGAAGTGTGTCCTTTCTTGATCAGTACGCTTCTGGCTCAACGAAGAAGCAGGTAGTGTTGGATCTGGTTCTGGGGAATGAGATGGGTCAAGTGGAGCAATTGTCATTAGGGGCATAATTAGGGAACAGTGGTCATAGTATCATAGTTTAGATTATCTATGGAAAAGGACAGGGAGCAATCTAGAGTGAAAATACTTAATTGATGGAAGACCAATTTCAGTGTGTTGAGAATGGATCTGGCCCGGGTAAATTGGAATCAAAGATTGGCAGGTAAAACTGTAATTGGACAATGGACCTTTAAAGAGGAGATGGTTCGGGTATAGTCGAGGTACATTCCCACGAGGGGGAGAGGTTGGGTAACTAAACTCAGAGGTCCATGGATGATGAAAGAGATAGAGAGTAAGATGAAGCAGAAAAAGAGCGCGTATGACAGATGTTAGGTTGAGAATACATCTAATAATCAGGCTGAATATAGAAAGTTCAGAGGGAAAGTGAGAAAGGAACTAAGAGGGTCAAAGAGAGAGTGTGAGACATAATGGCAGCTAACATTAAAGGGAATCAAAAAGTCTTCTATAGGCATATAAATAATAAACGGGTAGTAAGTGGAGCGGTGGGGCGATTAGGGACCAAAAACAGAAATCTACGCACGGAGGCAGCGGGCATGGCTGAGGTACGAAATGAGCATTTTCATCTGTCTGTACCAAGGAAGAAAATGTTGTCAAAGTCACAGCGAAGGAGGAGGTAGTTTAGACACTGAATGCAGTAAAAACATTGATAAAGTGGAGTGCTAGAATGGCTGGCTGTACTTAAAGAATATACGTCACCATGTCCGAATGGGATGCATCCTAGGATACTGAGGGAGGTAATGGTGGAAATTGCGGAGGTACTGGCCATAATCTTCCAATCTCCTTTACATACAGGGGTGATGCCAGATGAAAGGAGAATTACAAATGTTACACCCTTGTTCAAAAAAAGGCTGTAAGGATAAAACCCAGCAACTACAGGCCAGCCAGTTTAACCCTGATAGTGGGGAAGCTTTTAGAAACGATAATCCGGGACATAAGTAACAGTCACTTGGACAAGTGTGGATTAACTATGGAAAGCCAGCACAGATTTGTTAAAGGCAAATCGTGTTTAACTAACTTGATTAGTTTTTCGATGAGAGGGTTGATGAGGGCAATGCGGTTGATGTGGTGTACATGGATTTCCAAAAGGCGTTTGATAAAGTGCCACATAATAGGATTGCCAGAAAAGTTGAAGCTCATGGAATAAAAGGGACAGTGGCAGCAAGGATACGAAATTGGCTAAGTGACAGTACACAGAGAGTAGTGGTGAACGGTTGTTTTTCGGACTGCAGGAAAGTATGCAGTGGTGTTCCACAGGGGCCGGTACCAGGACCACTGCTTTACTTGATATATATTAATGACTTAGACTTTGGTATACAGGGCACAATTTCAAAATTTGCAGATGACACAAAACTTGGAAGTATAGTGAACAGTGAGGAGGATAGTGATAGACTTCAAGAGGACATAGACAGCCTGATGGAATTGGTGGATACCTGGCAGATGAAATTTAACGCAGAAACGTGCGAATGATACATTTCGGTAGGAAGAATGAAAAGAGGCAATATAAACTAAAGGGTACAATTCTAAAGGGGTGCATGAACAGAGCGACATGGGGGTTCTTGTGCACAAATCGTTGAAGGTGGCAGGGTAGGTTGAGAAAGCAAGATCCTGGGCTTCATAAATAGAGGCATAGAGTAGAAAAGCACGGAAGTTATGATGAACCTTTAAAAAACACTATTTCGGTCTCAACTGCAGCATTGTGTCCAATTCATGGCACCGCACTTTAGGAAGGATGTAAATGCCTTTGTGAGGATGCAGAAAAGATTTACAAGAATGGTTCCAGGATGAGGGACTTCAGTTACGTGGATAGACTGGAGAAGCTGGGGTTGTTCTCCTTAGAGCAGATAAGTTTGAGAGGAGATGTGATAGAGGTGTTGAAAATCATGAGGTGTGCAGACAGAGTAGATAAAGGGAAACTGTTCCCATTGGCGGAAGGGTCGAGAACCAGAGGACACAGCTTTAAGCTGATTGGCAGAAGAACCAAAGACGACATGACGAAATAAAAATTACGCAACGAGTGGTTATGATCTGGAATGTCCTGCCTGAAAGGGTGGTGAAGCCAGATTCAATCGTGGCTTTCAAAAGGGAATTGGATAAGTACGCGAAGGAAAAAATATCAGGGCTATGGGGACAGGGAAGGGGAGTGGGTCTAGTCGAAGTTCTCTTGCCGAGAGCTGGCACGGGCTCGACGGGCCGAATGGCCTCCTTCAGTGCGGTAAATTTCTATGATTTTATTATTGTCCTTTGCAATGGAATAGCACTTTACATTGGATTAGAACGATGCAATATAATAGTACTTTGCAATGGAAGAGCACTTTGCAATGCAATAGTCCTTTGCAATAGAATAGCACATTGCAATATAATTGCGCTTTGCGGTGGAATGTGATTTTAAATGGGCGCCACTTGTGTTGCAGGATGGGGTCCCGCCCCGCTGCTTTGTGCCATTGTCTGGAGCCGCTCACAGGCTGTGCTGCTGCTCGCACATACCCAGGCAGGCAGCACATGGTGCAGGGAGCAAGGAAGGAAGGAATGGTGGCTACAGATCGCCAGCTTGGCTCCTGTATGTGAGTGAGTGAGTGTGGAGCTCAGGACCACAAGGGGCGGGGGGTTTGGAGGGGTTGAAAATGCATGTAGGGGGTGATTGGGAATCCAGGAGATGGGCACAGAGGGAGGCTGAAAAGAAGCCAATATAAAATAGAATAAATAATAATAATAACATATGTACTTTATTTCTGTAAACGAAATGTCTGTCTGTCTGTGATTTGAATGGAGTGGAATAAAATTAATGGAAAGATTCACAAACATTCTGCAATAAAGCCCAGTCCAGAAAAAACATCAAATGGATTACTCTTAAATAATAATAAAATAAATATAACATACATATACTTTGTTTTTGCAAAAGTCTTGTCTTGTCTTGGTTGGGTTGGGAATTAAAGGGAGAGTTAGGTCCCACAGCAGGATATGCTCTGACACTTCCCACAAACATTCCCCGATAAAGTCCAGACCAGTAAAAAATCAAATGGCGTGTTGTATATATGTAGCTTTGATTTTTACAAGTCTTGAAAGAAAGGCAATGTAAGATCCCACAGCAGTGCGGTCTGGAATGAAATCAGTATGATCTACTGGTGTATAATTCCTGTTACTTCAGACATGAGATGCAGTACCAATGCACACGGCAGGTCACTTGGACACAGACAAGCCCTGCATGCACACCAGCTTTTGCTGTCTTTCTCACACACACAGGCCAGCCTGCAGCATTGCCACACAATACTGTCAGCAATGAAAGAAAGTTGATTTCTCTCATTGCTCTGCTGTGTTTGGCAGTTTAAAAGCAAAAAAACACTTTTCAGTATATTTTCTTTTCATTTTGAGGCCTACAGAATCAGGCTTCAATTCTGCATCAAAAGAAAAATACTGCGGATGCTGGAAATCTGAAATTAAAAAAGAAAATGCTGGAAATACTCAGCAGGTCAGGCAGCATCTATGGAGAGAGAGAGAAACAGATTTAATGGCCCAGAAATTGATCTCGCTCTGTTCCCGCGGGGGTAAGGCTTTCCCGCGATCTCTCACCTCGCTTGTGCTTTTTCAGATCCAGCTCGCACGAACTTCATGTTCTAGACATCAGCTGGGCAGTGCTTGCGTATCCCAGCGGCGTAGTGAATTCGTGCGAGCTGTGGGATCACGTGACTCAGTTAGAGCCAATGGCAGCACACCATCTTCCATTCATAAGTTTCACAGCACCCAGTGAAATCTATGAATCTTACACCCCCCCAAAATAACAGCTAAACCTCAATTAAATTAAAAAAAAACCATCACATTAATAAAATAAGTATAGTTAATTAAATTAACCATTTTAAATAAAAAATTAAATTTTTGAAAAAATTTAAAATCTTTTAAAAAGTTATAAAAATAAACTTACCTGTCTTTAAAGTCTCTAAAAAAGATATACCTGTAAAAAAAAATTCAAAAAAATACTTAATTCACTGCTTACCTTCTTAAAAGCAAGTCTTACTCCTCCTTTTTACATTTCCAAAATCTTCCGTACTTACCTGCGCGTCCAAAGCATGAAGTGCACAGCGTGCGCGCAGCCTGTAGCGCGCACGCGATGCACCGAGGACCCGCCCCCTTTTCAGAAGAGCAATTGCCGGTTTTCAGCGCATGCGCAGGGCATGCAGAAAACCGGCAATTGGAGTGGGAATACGCGAGAGTACGCAGTGCGTACTCTCGCGTCCCGGGATCAATTTTTGGCCCAATGTTTCAGCTCGATGACCTTTCGTGAGATTCTGGCAAAGTTCTGAGGACAGGTCATCGACCTGAAATGTTAACTATGTTTCTCTCTCTCGCCACAGATGCTCCCTGACCTGCTGAGTATTTCCAGCATTTTCTGTTTAAATTTCTATTCTGCCTGTTGTCTTTAATTTCATGTGTCTCTCTCATTGCCTACATGCCTTGTCTTGATTTGAGTGGAGTGGAATAAAAAGAAAGCAAAGATCCCAGAGCAGTTTTTACTGTCAGACAGTCAACAAAGACATTTTTCAGTATCTCACTGACTGTCTGTCTTGAAGTGAAGTGAAATAACGTGCAATAAAGTGGCACACAGCAGCTTGACATGTGGACCAGGCAAGAATGAAATCAATAGGGTTTAATACAACAACAGCAGATAATAAGGCAGCAGACCACATCTCACATAAACACAAGCTTTTTCTCTCTCCCTCTCTCTCTCACACATACACACACACACCCTGGCCAGCCTGCAGAAGGATTACTGCCGTGTTGGAAAATTAAAACCAAAAAAACACTTTTCTGTATCTTACCTTTTCACTTGGTGTCCTACAGAAACAGGCTTTCTATTCTGCATCTTGCCTTTTGATTTCATGTCTCTCTCTCTCACTGGCTGTCTGTCTGTCTGTCTCTCACTCACACACTCTCCCTCCCATCCACATGGAATTAAAACATACAGTGACATGACACACGGACTCACACAGACACTGCAACTTGCAGACACACAGACACCCACGCACATACAGACACACTCACGCAGACTCTGCAATTTGCAGAAACACACACTCACTCATCCATTTTGCAAGAGGTGCAGCCTGGGAGTGTCAATTTTTGATGATGTCCCTTCCTGGCTGTGCAGCCATGTTTGATGAGGGCAATCCAACAGGAAAAAGTGAAGCCAAGGCCCCAGAAATCCGGGTCCCCGAGAGGAAATGAAAGCCCGGATGGTGAAAGGAAGGAAATACTATCAGGAATAAATAATAATATAAATACTTTACTTTTATAAACGCAATGGCTGCCTGTCTGTCATTTGAGTGGAGTGGAATAAAATGAATGGAATGATCCCACATCAGCTTTTGCTCTGAAAAAAAACAAAAGCACATTCCCCAATCAGCTCAGTCCAGAAAAAAATCAAATGTATTATTCTGTTTTGGCTTGGTTTGGTTGGGTTGGTCTTGATGGGAGAGTAAGATCCCACTAAAGAATAGGCTCTGAAACACCCCACAAACATTCCCCGATAAAGTCCAATCCACAGAAACATCAAATGTCTTGATGTATATATGTAGCTTTGCTTTTTTCAAGCCTTCAAATAAAGGCAAAGTAAGATCCCACAGCAGAGCAGTCTGGATTGAAATCAGCATGAACTAATGGTGCATACTTCCTGTTTCTTCAGACATGAGATGCAGTACAAATGTACACGGCAGGTAACTTGAACTCAGACAGGCCCTGCATACACACCAGCTTTTGCTGTCTTTCTCTCTTCTCACACACACACATACACACACACAGGCCAGCCTGCAAGATTGCCACACAACACTGTCAGCAATGAAGAAAGTTGATTTCTCTCATTGCTCTGCTGTGTTTGGCAGTTTAAAAGCAAAAAAACACTTTTCAGTATCTTATCTTTTCATTTTGCGGCCTACAGAATCAGGCTTCAATTCTGCATCAAAAGAAAAATACTGCGGATGCTGGAAATCTGAAATTAAAAAAGAAAATGCTGGAAATACTCAGCAGGTCAGGCAGCATCTATGGAGAGAGAAACAGAGCTAATGTTTCAGCTCGATGACCTTTCATGAGATTCTGTCAAGGTTCTGACGACAGGTCATCGACCTGAAACATTAACTATGTTTCTCTCTCTCACCACAGATGCTGCCTGACCTGCTGCGTATTTCCAGCATTTTCTGTTTTGATTTCTATTCTGCCTGTTGTCTTAATTTCATGTGTCTCTCTCATTGCCTGCCTGCCTTGTCTTGATTTGAGTGGAGTGGAATAAAAAGAATGAAAAGATCGCAGAGCAGCTTTTACCATCATACAGTCAACAAAGACATTTTTCAGTATTTCACTGATTGACTGTCTGTCTTGAAGTGAAGTGAAGTGAAATAAAGTGCAATAAAGTGGCACACAGCAGCTTTAGATGTGGACCAGGCAAGAATGAAATCATTAGGTTTTAATACAACAACAGCAGATAAGACAGCAGACCACATCTCACACAAGCAGCAACTTTTGCTCTCTCTCTCTCTCACAGACACAGACACGCAGGCCAGCCTGCTGAAGAATGCCTGCCATGTTGGAAAATTAAAACCAAAACAACACTTTTCTGTATCATATCATTTCACTTTGTGGCCTACAGAAACAGGCTTTCTACTCTGCATCTTGCCGTTTGATTGCATGTCTCGCTCTCTCACTGGCTGGCTGTCTGTCTCTCACTCACACACTCTCCCTCCCACCCACATTGAACTAAAACTTACAGTAACATGACACACACACTCACACAGACTCAGCAATTTGCAGACACACAGACACCCACACACATACAGACACACTCACACAGACCTTGCAATTTGCAGAAACACACACACATCCATTTTGAAAGGGGTGCAGCCTGGGAGTGTCAATTTTTGATGATGTCCCTTCCTGGCTGTTCGGCCATGTTTGATGAGGGCAATCCAACAGGAAAAAGTGAAGCAGAGGCCCCAGAAATCCGGGTCCCCGAGAGGAAATGAAAGCCCGGAGGGTAAAAGGAAGGAAATACAATCAGGTATAAATAATAATATATATAGTTTACTTTTATAAACGCAATGGCTGCCTGTCTGTCATTTGAGTGGAGTGGAATAAAGTGAATGGAAAGATCCCACAGCAGCTTTTGCTCTGAAAACACCCAAGCACATTCCGCAATAAGCCCAATCCAGAAAAAATCAAATGTATTATTCTGAAAATAATGAAAAATAATAATATATATACTTTGTTTTTACAAACGTTTTGGCTTGGTTTGGTTGGGTTGGGCTTAAGGGGAGAGTAAGATCCCACTAAAGGATATGCTCTGAAACACCCCACAAACATTTCCCGATAAAGTCCAATCCAGAAAAACATCAAATGTCTTGATGTATATATGTAGCTTTGCTTTTTTCAAGACTTGAAATAAAGGCAATGTAAGATCCCACAGCAGAGCAGTCTGGATTAAAATCAGCATGAACTAATGGTGTATACTTCCTGTTTCTTCAGACATGAGATGCAGTACCAATGCACACGGCAGGTAACTTGAACTCAGACAGGCCCTGCATACACACCAGCTTTTGCTCTCTGTCTCTCACACACACACACACACACAGACACTGGTCTGCCTGCAAAACTGCCACACAACACTGTCAGCAATGAATTTTAGTTGATTTCTCTCATTGCTCTGCTGCGTTTGGCAGTTTAATAGCAAAAAATACTTTTCAGTGTCTTATCTTTTCATTTTGCGGCCTACAGAAATAGGCTTTCTATTCTGCATCAAAAGCAAAATACTGTGGATGCAGGACATCTGAAATTAAAACAGAAAATGCTGGAAATCCTTAGCAGGTCAGACAGCATCTGTGCAGAGAGAGAAAAAAACAGAGTTAATGTTTCAGCTCGCTGAACTTTTGTCAGATTCTGGCAAGTTTCTGACAAAAGGTCATCGAGCTAAAACATTAACTCAATTTTTCTTTCTCTCCATCGATGCAGCCTGATCTGCTGAGTATTTCCAGCATTTTCTGTTTTGATTTCTATTCTGCATATTGTCTTGATTTCATGTGTCTCTCTCCCTGCATGTCTGCCTTGTCTTGATTTAAGTGGAGTGGTATAAAAAGAATGCAAAAATCCCAAAGCAGCTTTTACTGTCAGACAGTCCGCAAAGACATTTTTCAGTATCTCACTGACTGACTGTCTGTCTTGAAGTGAAGTGAATTAAAGTGCAATAACGTGATGCACAGCAGCATTACATGTGCACCCCAGGCAAGAATGAAATCAATAGGGTTTAATACAACAATAGCTGTTAATAAGACACCAGACAAACACAAACACGAGCTTTTGCCCTCTCTCTCTCACACACACAAACACCCTGGCCAGCCTGCAGAGGGATGACTGCTGTGTTGGAAGATTAAAACCAAAAAGACACTTTTCAGTGTCTTATCTTTCCACTTTGTGGCCTGCAGAAACAGGCATTCTATTCTGCAGCTTCCCTTTTGATTTCATGTCTCTCTCTCTCACTGACTGTCTGTCTGTCTCTCATTCACACAGTCTCCCTCCCACCCATATTGAACTAAAATTTACCGTAACATGACACACAATCAAACAGACTCTGAAATTTGCAGAAACACAGACAACCACGCACATAAAGACACACTCACACAGACCCGGCTATTTGCAGAAACACAGACACCCACGCACATAAAGACACACTCACACAGACTCTGCAATTTGCAGAAACACAGACACCTACTCACATATAGGGACACTCACACAGACTCTGCAATTTGCAGAAACACAGACACCCACTCACATACAGACACATTCACACAGACCCTGCAATTTGCAGAAACTTACATTCACACACACAGCCATTTTGAAAGGGGTGCAGCCTGGGAGTGTCAATTTTTGATGACGTCCCTTCCTGGCTGTGCGGCCATGTTTGATGAGTACAATCCAACAGGAAGAAGTGAAGCCAAGGCCGCTGAAATCCGGGTCCCCACGAGGAAATGAAAGCCCGGGAGTGTGAAAATAAGTAAATACAATCAGGAATAAATAATATATATGCTTTACTTTTGTGAACTATGTCTGTCTGTGATGTGTGGAGTGGAATAATCCCACAGCAGCTTTTGCACTGAAAACACACCAAGCACATTCCCCCATAAAGCACAGTCCATAAGACATCAAATGGATTATTCTGAAAATAATTTAAAAAAAATATATATACTTTTTTTTTGCAGAAGTCTGGTCATTTTAGGGATGGGCTGAAGGGGAGAGTAAGATCCCACAACAGGAAATGCCATGAAACACACCAAACATTCTTTGATAATTTACAGTCCAAAAATATCAAATGGCTTGATGTATATATGTAGCCTTGCTTTTCACAAAATTCCTGAAAGTAAGATCCCACAGCAGTGCAGTCTGGAATGAAATCAGCATGATCTAATGATGTACACATTCTGTTTTTTCAGGCATGAGATGAAGTACCAAAGCACACGGCAGGTAACTTGAACTCAGTCAAGCCCTGCATACACACCAGCTTTTGCTGTCTTTCTCTCTCTCTCTCTCACACCAACACACACACACACACACACACACAGGCCTTCCTGCAAAATTGCCACAAAACACTGTCAGCAATGAAAGAAAGTTGATTTCTGTCATTGCTCTGCTGTGTTTGGCAGTTTAAAAGCAAACAGACAGTTTTCAGTATTTTATCATTTCATTTTGCGGCCAACAGAAACAGACTTTTTATTCTGCATCAAAAGCAAATGCTGTGGGTGTGAAAAATCTGAAATAAAAACAGAAAATGCTCGAAATACTCAGCAGGTCAGGCAGCAACTGTGCAGAAAGAGAGAAACAAATTTAATGTTTCAGCTCAATGATCTTTCCTCAGATTCTGGCAAGGTTCTGACTAAATGTCATCGACCTGAAATGATAACTGTTTCTCTCTCTCGCCACAGGTGCTGTTTAACCTACTGAGTATTTCCAGCAGTTTCTGTTTTTATTTCTATTCTGCATGTTGTCTTGATTTCATGTGCCTCTCTCACTGTTTGCCAGCCTGCCTGCCTGGTCTAGATTTGAGTAGAGTGGAATAAAAATACTGCAAAGTTTCCAGAGCAACTTTTTTTGTCAGACAGTTGACAAAGACATGTTTCAGTATCTCACTTACTGACTGTCTGTCTTAAAGGGAAGCGAAATGAAATAAAGTGAAATAAAGTGATACACAACAGCATTACATGTGGACCAGGCCACAATGATGTCAATGGGGTTTAATACAACAGCAGTAGGTAATAAGACAGCAGACCACATCTCACACAAACACCAGCTTTTGCCCTCTCTCTCTCACACAAACACTCACAGCCTGGCCAGCCTGCAGAGGGATGACAGCCGTGTTGGAAGATTAAAACCAAAAAGACATTTTTTAGTATTTTATCTTTTCACTTTGTGGCCTACAGAAACAGCCTTTCTATTCTGCAACTTGCCATTTGATGTCATGCCTCTCTCACTCTCACTGACTGTCTGTCTGTCTGCCACTCACACAGTCTTCCTCCCACCCACATTGAACTAAAATTTACAGTAACATGACACACACACTAACACAGACTCTGCAATTTGCAGACACACAGACACCGACGCACATACATAAACACTCAGACAGTCTCTGCAATTTGCAGAAACTCACACTCACACATCCATTTTGAAAGGGGTGCAGCCTGGGAGTGGCTATTTTTGATGATGTCCCTTCCTGGCTCTGTGGCCGTGTTTGATGAGGACAATCCAACAGGAAGAGGTGAAGCCAAGGCCGCAGAAATCCGGGTCCCCACGAGGAAATGAAAGACCGGGAGGGTAAAAAGAAAGAAATACAGTCAGGGATAAATAATAATATATACTTTACTTTTGTTAACTAAATGTCTGCCTGCCTGTGATTTGCGTGGAATGGAATAAAATGAATGGAAAGATCACACAGCAGCTTTTAGAAACATAGAATCTAGGAGCAGGAGTAGGCCATTCAGCCCGCTCCACCATTCAATACGATCATGGCTGATCATCCAAATCCAGTACCCTGTCCCTGCTTTAATCCCCACAGTACACATATCCCACCCTACCCCTGTAACCCCACGTATTTAATTCCCCCTAACATATCCCATCCTATCCTATCCCCATAACCCCACATATTTAATCCCCCCCTAAGACTAAGGGTCAATTTATCATAGCCAAATCAACCTAACCCGCACATTTTTGGACTGTGGGAGGAAACCGGAGCACCCGGAGGAAACCCACGCGGACACGGGGAGAATTTGCAAACTCCACATAGACAGTCACCCGAGGTCAGATTCGAACCCGGGTCCCTGGCGCTGTGAGGCACCAGTGCTAACCACTATGCCACCGTGTTGCCCTGAAAACATCCCAAGCACATTCCCCAATAAAGCCCAGTCCAGAAAAACATCAAATGGATTATTCTGAAAATATTTTAATATAAAATATATACTTTGTTTTTACAAAAGTCTTGTCTTGGCTTGGTTTGGTTGGGTTGGGCTTAATGGTAGAGTAAGATCCCACCGCAGAATATGCTCTGAAACATGCCACAAAAATTCCTCGATAAAGTCCAGTCCAGAAAAAAATCAATTGGCTTGATGTATATATGTAGCTTTGCGTTTTACAAAAGTCTTGAAAGAAAGGCAAAGTAAGATCCTACAGCATTGCAGTCTGGAAATAAATCAGTATGATCTAATGGTGTATCCTTCCTGTTTTTATCAGACATGAGATGCAAAACCAATGCACACAGCAGGTAACTTGAACACAGTCAAGCCCTGCATACAAACCAGCTTTTGCTGTCTCTCTCTCACACACACACAAAGGCCAGCCAGCAAAATTGCCACACAGCACTATCAGCAATGAAAGAAAGTTGATTTCTGTCATTGCTCTGCTGTGTTTGGCAGTTTAAAAGCATAAAGACACTTTTCAGTATCTTATCTTTTCATTTTGCGGCCTACAGATACAGGCTTTCTATGCTGCATGAAAAACAAATGCTGTGAATGAGGGAAATCTGAAATAAAAACAGAAAATGCTGGAAATACACAGCAGGTCAGGCAGCATCTGTGGAGAGAGAGAGAGAAACAGAGTTAACGTTTCGTTTCGATTACCTTTCGTCAGATTCTGTCAAGGTTCTGATGACAGGTCATCGACCTGAAACATTAACTCTGTTTCTCTCTCTCCACAGATGCTGCCTGACCTGCTGAGTATTTCCAGCATTTTCTGTTTTGATTTCTATTCTGCATGTTGTCTTGATTTCATGTGTCTCTCTCACTGCCTTACAGCGTATCTTGTCTTGATTTGAGTGGAGGGGAATTAGAAGAATGAAAAGATCCCACAGCAGCTTTTACTGTCAGACCTCCTCCAGAGGGGACCGACCGAGACCTCGTCCAGAGGAGACTGACCGAGGCCTCCTCCAGAGGAGATTGACCGAGGCCTCCTCCAGAGAGGACCGACCGAGGCCTCCTCCAGAGGAGACTGACCGAGGCCTCCTCCAGAGGGGACCGACTGAGGCCTGCTCCAGTGAGAGAGAAGGTGAGATGTACTTTAGAGGAATCTTTATTTAATATATTAAAACAATGAATCCAGTTATTGAAAATGTCGAGGAGACCAGGCGTGAGCTGAAGTAAGCGGTGGAGTTTTATTAACACAACACAGGGACAACAACAATAACTTGAATTTATATAGCAGCTTTATTGTACTGAAACGACACGAGGCAATTAGCAGACAAAATTTGACACTGAGCCACATAAAGAGATGTTAGGAGAGATGGCCCAAAGCTCGGTGAAACTGGTAGGTTTTAAAAAGCGTTTAAAGGAGGAGAAGAGAGAGGTAGAGCTGCGAAGAGGTTTAGGGAGGAAATTCCAGAGTTCAAGGCCTTGGCAGCTGAAGTTATGGCGCCAATGCAGAGCAACGAAAATCGAGGATGAGCAACAGGTAAGAGGAGTGGAGAAATCTCGAAGGGTTGTCGGACACTTGTTACAGAGTCTGACTCCTCACTGGGAGAGACACACAGTGCACACAGGGACACTTGTTACAGAGTCTGACTCCTCACTGGGAGAGACACACACTGTACACAGGGACACTTGTTACAGAGTCTGACTCCTCACTGGGAGAGACACACACTGTACACAGGGACACTGGTTACAGTGTCTGACTCCTCACTGGGAGAGACACACACTGTACACAGGGACACTTGTTAGAGTCTGACTCCTCACTGGGAGAGACACACACTGTACACAGGGACACTTGTTACAGTGTCTGACTCCTCACTGGGAGACACACACTGTACACAGGGACACTTGTTAGAGTCTGACTCCTCACTGGGAGAGACACACACTGTACACAGGGACACTTGTTACAGGGTCTGACTCCTCACTGGGAGAGACACACACTGTACACAGGGACACTTGTTACAGGGTCTGACTCCTCACTGGGAGAGACACACACTGTACACAGGGACACTTGTTACAGAGCCCGACTCCTCATTGGGAGACACACACTGTACACAGGGACACTTGTTACAGGGTCTGACTCCTCACCGGGAGAGACACACACTGTACACAGGGACACTTGTTACACAGTCTGACTCTTCACTGGGAGAGACACACACTGTACACAGGGACACTTGTTACAGAGTCCGACTCCTCACTGGGAGAGACACACACTGTGCACAGGGACACTTGTTACAGAGTCTGACTCCTCACTGGGAGAGACACACACTGTACACAGGGACACTTGTTACACAGTCTGACTCCTCACTGGGAGAGACACACACTGTACACAGGGACACTGGTTACAGTGTCTGACTCCTCACTGGGAGAGACACACACTGTACACAGGGACACTGGTTACAGTGTCTGACTCCTCACTGGGAGAGACACACACTGTACACAGGGACACTTGTTACAGAGTCAGACTCCTCACTGGGAGAGACACACACTGTACACAGGGACACTTGTTACAGAGTCCGACTCCTCACTGGGAGAGACACACACTGTGCACAGGGACACTTGTTACAGAGTCTGACTCCTCACTGGGAGAGACACACACTGTACACAGGGACACTTGTTACACAGTCTGACTCCTCACTGGGAGAGACACACACTGTACACAGGGACACTGGTTACAGTGTCTGACTCCTCACTGGGAGAGACACACACTGTACACAGGGACACTGGTTACAGTGTCTGACTCCTCACTGGGAGAGACACACACTGTACACAGGGACACTTGTTACAGAGTCAGACTCCTCACTGGGAGAGACACACACTGTACACAGGGACACTGGTTACAGTGTCTGACTCCTCACTGGGAGAGACACACACTGTACACAGGGACACTGGTTACAGTGTCTGACTCCTCACTGGGAGAGACACACACTGTACACAGGGACACTTGTTAGAGTCTGACTCCTCACTGGGAGAGACACACACTGTACACAGGGACACTTGTTACAGTGTCTGACTCCTCACTGGGAGACACACACTGTACACAGGGACACTTGTTAGAGTCTGACTCCTCACTGGGAGAGACACACACTGTACACAGGGACACTTGTTACAGGGTCTGACTCCTCACTGGGAGAGACACACACTGTACACAGGGACACTTGTTACAGGGTCTGACTCCTCACTGGGAGAGACACACACTGTACACAGGGACACTTGTTACAGAGCCCGACTCCTCATTGGGAGACACACACTGTACACAGGGACACTTGTTACAGGGTCTGACTCCTCACCGGGAGAGACACACACTGTACACAGGGACACTTGTTACACAGTCTGACTCTTCACTGGGAGAGACACACACTGTACACAGGGACACTTGTTACAGAGTCCGACTCCTCACTGGGAGAGACACACACTGTGCACAGGGACACTTGTTACAGAGTCTGACTCCTCACTGGGAGAGACACACACTGTACACAGGGACACTTGTTACACAGTCTGACTCCTCACTGGGAGAGACACACACTGTACACAGGGACACTGGTTACAGTGTCTGACTCCTCACTGGGAGAGACACACACTGTACACAGGGACACTGGTTACAGTGTCTGACTCCTCACTGGGAGAGACACACACTGTACACAGGGACACTTGTTACAGAGTCAGACTCCTCACTGGGAGAGACACACACTGTACACAGGGACACTGGTTACAGTGTCTGACTCCTCACTGGGAGAGACACACACTGTACACAGGGACACTTGTTACAGAGTCTGATTCCTCACTGGGAGAGACACACACTGTACACAGTGACACTGGTTACAGTGTCTGACTCCTCACTGGGAGAGACACACACTGTACACAGAGACACTTGTTACAGAGGGAGACTCCTCACTGGTAGAGACACACACTGTACACAGAGACACTTGTTACAGAGTCTAACTCCTCACTGAGATAGCCAAACTTAGATAGAAGATTGGGAAGTCTTCAAAAGACAGCAAAAAGTAACTAAAGGATTGATTAAGAAAGGGAAGATAGATTATGAAAATAAATTAGTAAAAAATATAAAAACAGATAGCAAGAGTTTCTATAGTTATATAAAAAGAAAAAGGGTCGCTAAGGCAAACGTAGGTCCCTTAGAGGATGAGACCGGGAAATTAATGGTGGGAAACATGGAGATGGCAAAAATGCTGAACAAATATTTTGTTTCAGTCTTTACGGTAGAGGACACTAAGTATATCCCAACACTGGACAAACAGGGGGCTCTAGGGGGGGAGGAGCTAAATACGATTAAAATCACTAAGGAATTGGTACTCAGTAAAATAATGGGACTCAAGGCGGATAAATCCCCTGGACCTGATGGCTTACATCCTAGGGTCTTGAGGGAAGTGGCAGTAGGGATTGTGGATGCTTTGGTAATAATTTTCCAAAATTCCCTGGACTCAGCAAAGGTTCCGGCAGATTGGAAAACTGCTAATGTAACACCCTTATTTAAAAAGGGTAGTAGGCAGAAGGCTGGAAATTATAGACCAGTTAGCCTAACATCTGCGGTGGGTAAAATTTGGTGTCTATTATTAAGGAGACACTAACGGAACATTTAGATAAACATAAT